>JBBPBT010000959.1:2687591-2706300 GCA_037974875.1 Cicer bijugum | reverse complement strand
CTTAAACAATTTTCAAACAAACAAACACACATTAAGTAAACAAGATATTAAGAGATTCCCCATTCTTAATACTTATTTAACTTAATGGTTTTCAAATTCCACACAGAACAAACTCAAACATATTCACGAATTTAATACACAATTCACGCCAAAACACAACAATTCATTTCCCCACGAAAATCATTTTTTACGACGACATTAAGTAAACGCAGATATTAAGAGATTCCCCATTCTTAATACTCATTTAACTTAACGATTTTCACAACAAAACTTTCAGTAAACAAGTCATTAAGAGATTCCCCATTCTTAATACTCGTTTCCCTGAAACCATTTTCAAAAACAAACATTAAGTAACCGAGACATTAAGAGATTCCCCATTCTTAACGCTCAGTTAACTTAAACGATTTTCAACAACATTAAGTAACTAAGACATTAAGAGATTCCCCATTCTTAACGCCCAGTTAACTTAATGATTTTCACAAACTCACATTAAGTAAACAAGACATTAAGAGATTCCCCATTCTTAATACTCGTTTAACTTAATGGTTTTCAAACTCCACACAAAACCAACTTTCACATTCAATCCAAAATTCACTCCAAAACATTTTCCACACAAACCACACAAAACAACTCACATATACTTTCACATTCAATCCATACTTCATTCTAAATCATTTTCCACACAAACCACACAAAACCAACTCAAACATACTTTCACATTCAGTCCATACTTCACACCAAATCATTTTCCACACAAACCACACAAAACCAACCCAAATTTCATCAGTTATCAATTTAGAACACGTCAAAACAACGAACACAAATCAACACAATCCATCACTCAAACACAACAAGTTTCGTATACTAAAAATCATACATAAATGGGTTTAAAATTCATTCTCCATAAAACCTTACTTTAACCCTAACCAAATTCTTTTCCACACAACCACAAGTAAGTCCCTAAATGCAAACTAAAAGTTTGGAAGGAGCCCTTACCTTCACTTTAGCGTTTACGTCCGATTACGGTACCGTGAACAAATCCGGTAAAAACCTCCGCTCGCAACGCCGCTTCCAAAGTTAGCTCACTAGCACCGTAGTGTAGTGATGAGCAACTTTCCCTTCTATCACTTCTTGAAACGACGCTTAGATCTAGATGAAACGGAGAGATTTGAGTTTGAATCCCTAAAATTGTTTTTCTTCGTTTTCGAATCAATGAGGAAGAGTGAAGTTGAGAAATCCTTTTCCTATCACCCACTATCAATTTCGAAATCTAAGGAAAGAAAAGAAAGCAAAAACGAGCAATAATGGAGGAAGGGAGAAAAGCAACGCACGCGAGGCAGGGGAGGAAGGAGATGGAAATTTTCTGTTTTCTCTCCTTCTCTTTTCCTTTCTTCCTTTTTCTTTCCTTTCTATTTGCTTTCTTTCAATTCCTTCCCTTCCTTTTCTATATATACATATTATATATATATATATATATATATATTAATTATAATTAACAAATATCTCAAAATCTTTAGATATTTATTAAATTACCCTTTCACCCATAACGCATTAAACTCTTCGCAAAAGATTCGCCACAGTTAATTTAATTTATTTATCGACGAGTAATACTAATCGGGCATCAAAATACCTTTTGATTATATGAACTCCAAAATATTAATAACTTTGGCTAAAAAGCCCCTGAGTTCAATACCAAAATCCATTAAAATACATAAAGTACACTTTAAAATTATGGGTCTTACAACTACCCCCCTTAAATTAGTTTCGTCCTCGAAACTTAAAGTACGAGTAACAATCCACACTTGGTTTGTACCCGAATTCATCATATCAGTCACAACTTATTTCACCCGGCCTTCTCGAAGAAAGTGTTGTCTACCCCTTTTCATAAGGTGCTTAATAACTCTGCACCCATTCATAGTCGGTAAGGCTCGTCCGTTCCATTCAACATGGTTTTGTCTACTATCAACAAGAGATTAAGGATGATTAGTCCCTCAATTTGTCAATAAATAGCCAACAACCATGATAGTGGCTTAGACTATCTTAACCGAACTGTAGTAGCGCTCCTTGCAACTTATAACTGAGGTTATCTTAATGTACAAGCAGTCAACAATCTTCTCAAAGTCCATTGAGTTTCCCTTATTTTCCTATAACTTTGATCCTGTCGACGAAGTAAAATATCCCATACTTATGTCACGTAGTCTCATTTGCATCCACTTGGTACGAAACATCCATTCGGTGAAATGAGTATTAAGAATGGGGAATCGATTAATGACTTGTTTATTGAATGTTTCGTTGTGGAAATCGTTTAAGTCAAAAGTATATTAAGAATGGGGAATCTCTTAATATGTCTGTTTGCTTAATGTTTGGCGTGAAAATCGTTTAAGTCAAATGAGTGTTAAAAATGGGGAATCTTTTAATAACTGCATTTGCTTAACGATTGTTGTGAATGGAGTCAGTATACGCTCATGCATTTTCATGCTTTTTGTAAATCGTGCAGACCCGTGATAGGTGGCACCTTGATAAATAGTACTTTGGCCTGTGATAGGCGGTACATTTATGATTTATGTTTTTGTAAATTGTGCAGACCCGTGATCGGCGGTACATTTACGATTTACGGTTTTTTGTAAATTGTGCAGACCCGTGATCGGCGGTACATTTACGATTTACGGTTTTTTGTAAATTGTGCAGACCCGTGATAGGTGGCACCTTGGTAAAGAGTACTTTGGCCTGTGATAGGCGGTACATTTACAATTTACGTTCTTTTTAGTAAACCGTGCAGACCCGTGATAGGTGGTGTAACACCCCGTTTTTCAAAGCGAGGGTGTATTTTTTTTCCAAAAGAAATTACAATAAAATAGAGAAATAAATAAGGTAACACCTTTGGATAAATAATTAAGTCATTATAATTTACAAGCAGCGGAAAAAGTTCTCAAAATATGAATTCAAAATATTTACATAACAAAGGTGGTACAGTCTTCCAATTAAAAAAATAAAAGCAACCTAAAAGAAAGACATATGTTCCCTCTGTATCAACCTAGTCTGATCATTTTACAAAACAACTAAACACCCTGAATGATCTCCACGCGCCCCGTGAGATCCTCCTAACGTAGCTCCAATCAAGCATCCCCATCTACATTCCCATCCGTAGGGTACGAACCGGTAGGATCATCCTGGCTCTCATCTGAGGGCAAAGCCCAGATTTCCACAATAGTTGTAAAGGGTCACCAACCGAAATTAACAGTTAACACATAACATTTAAGTTTTCAAATGCACAAAATGACATTTCAACTTAGCATGCACCTTAAAAGGGTTTCTATATGCCCAACATGCATAAACAAAGTTGAAAAATGAAGTTTTTAACAGAACAACACTGCTGTATTCGAATACAGCATCTTTGTACTCGAATACAAGGCTATTTCAGCATTAAACAGCAAAACAACATGTCTGTATTCGACTACAACAGTCTGTATTCGACTACACAATAAGTCAGTGGCAAAACAGCATGTCTGTATTCGACTACAACAGTCTGTATTCGACTACACAGTAAGTCAGTGGCAAAACAGCATGTCTGTATTCGAATACATCTTGCTGTATTCGATTACACATCAGACAGCAGCAGAAAAACAGCAAAATTCAGCATTTTTCAGCTTTTCAAAGGGTTTCGAAATCAATCAACACTTACCCACAACTCCAAACAATCAAACTTTGCAATTATAGCACAATTACCACGACATCTTGAGTTTCGAAACAATTTTGCAATCAATCATACTATCACACAATTCAAAAATAAAACACTTAGCACTTATAACGTAATCGCTACAACATCATGAATTTCGAAATAGTATTGCAATCAAACATGCTATCACCAACTTCCAAAACATAACGCTAACACTTATAACACAATACTACATCATCATGAGTTTCAAAATGGTATTGCAATCAACATGTTATCACCAAATTCCAAAACATAACATTTAACACTATAACACAATACCCACACGAACAAAAAGAACCAACAATTCACAATTTATCAAGGTGTAGTCTCTCACGGACAAACACAATTCACCAAGAAACGTAAGTCGTAAACGTACCACCTATCACGGGTCAGTACTGTTTACCGAGGTGCCACCTATCACGGGTCAGTACAACTTACCAAACGTAAATCGTAAACGTACCACCTATCACGGGTCAGTACTGTTTACCGAGGTGCCACCTATCACGGGTCAACACAATTTACCAAACGAAAAAACGTAAGTCGTAAGGGTACCACCTATCACGGGTCAGCACTGCTTACCGAGGTGCCACCTATCACGGGTCAGCACAACTTACCAAACGTAAATCGTAAACGTACCACCTATCCCGGGTCAGTACTGTTTACCGAGGTGCTACCTATCACGGGTCAGCACGATTTACCATAACAACCAATAAGTAACCAAGACATTAAGAGATTCCCCATTCTTAACGCCCAGTTAACTTAAACAATTTTCAAAACAACATTAAGTAAATAAGTCATTAAGAGATTCCCCATTCTTAATACTTATTTAACTTAAACGATTTTCAAAACAAATATCAAGTAAACGAGACATTAAGAGATTCCCCATTCTTAATTCTCATTTAACTTAAACGATTTTCCAAAAACAAACATTAAGTGAACGAGACATTAAGAGATTCCCCGTTCTTAATTCTCATTTAACTTAAACGATTTTTCAAAACAAACATTAAGTAACCGAGACATTAAGAGATTCCCCATTCTTAACGCCCAGTTAACTTAAACAATTTTCAAACAAACAAACACACATTAAGTAAACAAGATATTAAGAGATTCCCCATTCTTAATACTTATTTAACTTAATGGTTTTCAAATTCCACACAGAACAAACTCAAACATATTCACGAATTTAATACACAATTCACGCCAAAACACAACAATTCATTTCCCCACGAAAATCATTTTTTACGACGACATTAAGTAAACGCAGATATTAAGAGATTCCCCATTCTTAATACTCATTTAACTTAACGATTTTCACAACAAAACTTTCAGTAAACAAGTCATTAAGAGATTCCCCATTCTTAATACTCGTTTCCCTGAAACCATTTTCAAAAACAAACATTAAGTAACCGAGACATTAAGAGATTCCCCATTCTTAACGCTCAGTTAACTTAAACGATTTTCAACAACATTAAGTAACTAAGACATTAAGAGATTCCCCATTCTTAACGCCCAGTTAACTTAATGATTTTCACAAACTCACATTAAGTAAACAAGACATTAAGAGATTCCCCATTCTTAATACTCGTTTAACTTAATGGTTTTCAAACTCCACACAAAACCAACTTTCACATTCAATCCAAAATTCACTCCAAAACATTTTCCACACAAACCACACAAAACAACTCACATATACTTTCACATTCAATCCATACTTCATTCTAAATCATTTTCCACACAAACCACACAAAACCAACTCAAACATACTTTCACATTCAGTCCATACTTCACACCAAATCATTTTCCACACAAACCACACAAAACCAACCCAAATTTCATCAGTTATCAATTTAGAACACGTCAAAACAACGAACACAAATCAACACAATCCATCACTCAAACACAACAAGTTTCGTATACTAAAAATCATACATAAATGGGTTTAAAATTCATTCTCCATAAAACCTTACTTTAACCCTAACCAAATTCTTTTCCACACAACCACAAGTAAGTCCCTAAATGCAAACTAAAAGTTTGGAAGGAGCCCTTACCTTCACTTTAGCGTTTACGTCCGATTACGGTACCGTGAACAAATCCGGTAAAAACCTCCGCTCGCAACGCCGCTTCCAAAGTTAGCTCACTAGCACCGTAGTGTAGTGATGAGCAACTTTCCCTTCTATCACTTCTTGAAACGACGCTTAGATCTAGATGAAACGGAGAGATTTGAGTTTGAATCCCTAAAATTGTTTTTCTTCGTTTTCGAATCAATGAGGAAGAGTGAAGTTGAGAAATCCTTTTCCTATCACCCACTATCAATTTCGAAATCTAAGGAAAGAAAAGAAAGCAAAAACGAGCAATAATGGAGGAAGGGAGAAAAGCAACGCACGCGAGGCAGGGGAGGAAGGAGATGGAAATTTTCTGTTTTCTCTCCTTCTCTTTTCCTTTCTTCCTTTTTCTTTCCTTTCTATTTGCTTTCTTTCAATTCCTTCCCTTCCTTTTCTATATATACATATTATATATATATATATATATATATATTAATTATAATTAACAAATATCTCAAAATCTTTAGATATTTATTAAATTACCCTTTCACCCATAACGCATTAAACTCTTCGCAAAAGATTCGCCACAGTTAATTTAATTTATTTATCGACGAGTAATACTAATCGGGCATCAAAATACCTTTTGATTATATGAACTCCAAAATATTAATAACTTTGGCTAAAAAGCCCCTGAGTTCAATACCAAAATCCATTAAAATACATAAAGTACACTTTAAAATTATGGGTCTTACATTGAATGTCTTCCTTTCTCTTGAACACCCATTTTGATCCAATTACCCTTTGAATTTTAGGAATGTTCACCAAAATCCAAGTTTGGTTCTTTTCTAATGGCTGCATCTCTTCATTAATAGCTATCATCCAAGCTTATTTGTCTTTACTATTAATGGTCTCCTTCTAGTTGTTTGGTTAATCCCTTTGAAGATCTTCATCAACACTTAAAGCATAACAAATTAAACATGTTTGACCACATCTGATTGGAGGCTTGATAATCTTTCTTTCTCTATCCCTTACCAAGTTGTAATTGACCAAATCTAGTTGTGTTGTTGCATTATCATCAAGTGATATATCAAGTATGTCTTCATGATTAATCTCTATATCTTCAGGTGACTCCATCTCAATCTGAACACTCTCAGTATTGCTGTTTGAATCATTGTCTTATTGATGTTCTTCTTTTCTACATAACTGAAACAGAGAACATTCTCCATTTATGCAGAACTGATATGAAGAATGTTCTTTGTCAATCATGGTCATTCTTCTTTCATCAAACAGCGCGTCTCTTGATATGATGCACTTAAGCACACCTTGATCAATTCTCCACAACTTGCCTTGTGTGAACAAATGCTAAGGAGCCAAATACTTTCAGATTTGAGTAGTCAAATGGCTTGTCATTCCACATCTCACTTGGTGTCTTAAATCAACTAATTGATGAAGGGTGTCTATTGATCAGGTACACTTTTATAATTGCAGCTTCTCCCCAAAATGAGGAGGGACATATTTACTAGTTATATCGTCGACAATCGCCTAAATCTCAAGACGTTCTTCGAACCAATCATAGACTTTATTGAGATAGGTAAATCAAAGGACCCTTTGAGAACCGTATATGACAATTTCGTATGACTCAAACAAAAATACTCATATACTTCTGAAAACAAATATTTGGAATAAAAACTTTAACACTTTCTTAAATTAATACTATGATTCCAATCTTCTTTGAAGTTGAGAAACAATTGAAATCCAAAATTTATGGTGCGTTTATAATGCCAAAATCTCAAGTCGGCTATTATTGATATGAATTTTCTTGTTAAGACTCCATAAAATCAATTGAAAAACTTCATATTCATACTAGAACCACGATCATTAAAAAAAAAACTTTAATTGAAGTCAAGAAAATGTGTGAGCATGAACTTCTGGATCACCACTTATTTAATGAATAAATATAATGAAGAAAAAAAACAAAGAAATGTTTGTCCTTTGATCAAAATAAAGATAAGCGACGACAATTTAAAAGAATAAAAATTGTTTCATTCAACTTTTTAATTTATTCTTCTAACTCTTTAAATTTATAAAAATAAATTAGCCTAGTTGCGAGGTCTAAATATAAATATTAAGAATTAATCATCGTTCTAATACTTTAGAATCTATTTATTTTTCATATTCTGCGCTCTAGATACTAAAATAAATATATGACGGAGTAAAACCATCACTATCGAGATAAGATGATAGATCCACTTTTTGTTTTATACTATCAATATGATCAATTATAACAAGTCACCCACACTCATAATTCGAGAAATACATAATAAAAAAAGTGTCAAAATTGAATGTGTTAAAAATTGAAGATCCAAATGCTAAACTTTACTTTTTATTGAAATGATAGTTTTTGGTTCTTATGAATCTAAAACAATATACTACCTTCGGTTCTTAATATAAAAAATAAAATTGGTGTAATTAGAAATGGAAACAAGGGAGGGTGGGAGCGGGTTTTGCATCCTCTATCGCACCCGATTAGTAAAAAAACACTCATCCGACTAGTCGAAAAAAATCCACCTCGCCCTCTTTTCTTATCAGGTGTGAAACTTAGGTCCCCATCTCCGCCTGTGACAAGATTCGAGTTTCTCGCCCACGATGGATTCAGATTTCCCTATCCGCATCCGAATCCATTTATATATATATATATATATATATATATATATATATACATAAAATAATAAATTTAAAAATCATATTACTTATAATTACTATAGTAAAATATTTTTTTATAGAGATAAGATTATAATTTTTAATATTTAAAAAATATTAAATATATTGAATATGTACATAAATATAATATTTAAAAATGACAATAATATTACTAGTGAGGCGGGTGCAAGTGAATATCAACACCCTAAATTCATCTCCGCCTCAGAATATTAATTTCGAAAAAAACCCACACACACATCTGCACTCAATCAAAGCGAGTTTTTCTCGCCCAAATTGAGACGAATTTGGGCGGACACTAGCGAATGCGGTTTGTGTTTCAATCTCTAATTTCAATGTGTATTAATTGTTAGAATTCTTTTAATACCCCTATTTAATGTTAGATTTATATTTACTAGAATTTTAAATTTAAATTTTATAATATTAAATAAGTTTATTGATCTTAGCATTTTTTTTTATTTCTTCTTATATTAAGGACTAGGGAGAGTATATTACAATATTTGTAATATTAAAGAGAATTTTACGGTATATAGTATTACTATAATTAAATAGTACTTACTAAAAGTGTCAGCAAATAAAATGTAATTTTATTTATTTATTTTAATTACTTATATTAGTAAATATTAAATATTTTTATAATAAAATATAAAAAATTAGTATAATCTTTATAAATAATAAAATGATTTTTTTTCTTATAAAATGATCTTTCATAACATACAAAAATCAATAAATAACTCTTTAATTCATAAAAATAATCACTAATTTATTATTTATAGAGAAAATATTCTTCCATCTATGAACATACCAGAAGCTTCTAATATTAAATAGATCAAAACACTAATGGTTTATAACATGTAAAATATTATATAGTTCACAAATTCACAACAACACTACTATTTAAGGATAGATTTCAATAAGAGACAAAAATCCAGTCAAAGGAGATATCTTATAGTGTTGGAAGCCTGCTTCAATGAAAAGTTTCTTCCATTCTTCTTCATTTCTCTCTTTTCCATTAAGACATGCCATGTTTACATCCATAAGGAGCTTTATTTGAGTAAGTTGGTTCTCATCTTTCTTTTCATTTATCACCATATCTATCACAATCACTTTTCCTTTTTTCCCATTACTTGTAACAGTTTCCTTACATTTTTCAAGTATTCTTATGCAATCCTTATCAGTCCAATTATGTAAAATCCACTTCATAATAAATAAATAAGTAAAACAAAGTATTAGATTTTCTTCAATAACTTATTAATAACTTTGACAGTAGGACCTCAAAATAGAAACTTTAAACATTGATGACATGTGGAGAATTCTGTCTCGGAAGAAAGACACGAATACCTAACACAACGTTCGTATCTAAACATTTGTTGGTGTTTCAATAACAAATTGGCTTCAATATAAATGTAGTTAAGAAAATAATTAAGAATTAAAAAACTAATGTGTCATTGTAAATTATAAAAAATTAATTAAAATCAACACATATATTCTATTAACTATATCAAACTTAAAAATCTAAAAAAAAGTTAAGAGGTATAGATCGATGTGGTTAATTTTAAACAATTGTAAATAATTTATCAACAATATTTTAAATGCAACCTATAATTTATTATAAAATAAAAAATAAATTATAAATTAAAGTTTAGTTTAGTTTAATTTAGAAAAAATCTAAAAAAAAGTTTAGTTTAGTTTAATTCTAAATTAAAGTTTATTTATCATAAAATAAAAATATATTTAAAAAAGTAATATATCTTATTTAAAATTTAGTTTTACAATAGAAATACTAAATTTTTAAATTTAATTTTTATTTATATTTTATTCTCACATGAATATCCAAATTTAATAGACCTTTGATTTAAAATAACATACCTTAAGTAAAACAGCATCAGCATTAGGAATGGAAGAAAACATGTCACCACCAACATAACTCAAATTGTTGCTTCCACATAAATTCTCAACAACTTGTGGCCTATCAAAAACAACACATTTCAACTTAGGAAATGTGTCACAAATAATCTTAGCCGTTGTTCCAGTTCCACCACCAACATCCACCATTGATTCCAACCCCTCAAAAACCAAATTACAATTTCTCAATGCCAAATTTATCATCTTTGAATCACTAGCCATTGCTTCATTAAATGATTTATTATATTCAGGATTTTTATTAAGAAAATCCCAAAATCCAGATCCTAAAGTGACACCAAAGAGTGTTAAATCTTCCTCATAAATCCACTTTTTCAATTGATGATATGAACCTGAAAGAGTTGGATCAAGAACACATTCAACCATTGGAGCTAAACAAAGATCAGAGCCATTAACAAGAAGCTTAGAAGCAACAGTGAGAGCATAAGATTCTTCATTTTCATCTTCTTGATTTGTTATTATCTCAAAGAATCCATTGTGTGCAAGGTAACGCATGAGACGTTGAACATTACCAATTTTGGAAGATGGAACTTGAAGAATTGAAACCAAGTTTGAAAGAGTAATGGGTTTGTTATGATTTTGGATTATGTTTGGTATGTTCATCTCAACCGTCCATTTTAGACACATGGAATCTATGAAGGCATATATGTGTTTGTATAATAAAGCTTGTGCTTGGAAAATCTCTCTTGGATTGTGGCCATTGATTGATGAATTAGACATTCTTGTTGCAAATTATTTTTTATTTTATTTTGTGTTTTGGTGATGTTTGAAAAATTTGGTTCTATTGTTGTAATTTATAATAAGCTAGCTTTGAAGTTTCAACAACGGTTTGTCACTAGCTACTTAATCCACACTAATAAACAAAAGAGTTTATTTTTTATAAGTTTGGGACAAAAGTCAATTTTTTTTTTTTTAATTTGATGATTATTGTTAGCACGTGCTATTAATTATATGTGTAGTTTTATAAATAATTATAATAAAATTTAAATATTTTTAATAATTTAATATTTGTGATTGATCAACTATGTAATTTTTTTTATATATTCTTTTGATTTTTTGTTTTATTATTATTAAAGTTTGATTTTTTTTACACATACCAAAAGACCACTGATATTTTGTTGTGTTGGATGATATTATTTATTTTTTAATAATATTTTTATTCATTTATTATAAATTTTTTCTGTAATAAATAACTAAAACATTATTAGTAATTAATGATCCATTGTATTACTTTTACTTTTGGTGAAGATAATGTTGTTTATTCATAATTAATGATCCATTGCGCATTACTTTTACTTTTGATGAGATAATGTTGTTTATGATTATTGACTAGTCCAAATGGATTGCATGTTACCATTCTAGAAAGTGACGCTGCAACAAAAAATATAATATGGTTGGTTGTTCGGGTCAAGGTCATGGTTAAGCCAAGGTGCTCAACTTTGAATTGATATGTGATTGAACATGTGTGAGATTTTCCAAAATTACTTGAAAAATTTATTCAGTACCCCCATTTTTATATTTATACCTCCATAATTTTTAATAATGTCAATTATATTTTTAAGTTATTATTTTACTAATTCAATTTTTTTTATTATTATTTTATCTTTTTTGAATCAGAAAAAACATTTTCAATACACACTTTAAAAATGTTATGTATCGGAGAACTTTAAAAAATGTTCAAAAAAGTTATTCAGAAAAGTGTTATGTATCGGAGAAATTTAAAATGTGTTTTTCCAAAAGAGTCTTCTATACCGGAGAACTTCCAAAAATATTTTTTGGAAGTCTTTTGTACCGAATAACTTCAAAAAATGTTTTTCGGAAGATGCTTATGTACCGGAGAACTTCAAATAAGTTTTCTGAAATATATCTTGTGTACCAGAAAACTCGTATTCAAGTTCTCCGGAAGTTTAGAAAAAAAAAAACTCTTCTGAAAAACTTAAAATGATAATTTTTTTTGAAGTTTTATCATTTAAACAAGGACAAAAATATCATTTTATTCATGATTTAGGGATATAGGTATAATTAGGAGGATATAGGGTAAAATTTTCAAATTACTTTGGTTGATTTGAATCCAATTGTGAATTCAATTATTTTGGAGGTCCGTGACATAAATTTGTTGAAAACTCTACTCTACTCTACTATTCTATTTTTTTTTTAATAACTTTAAAGTGTTATTGACAACCAATCATTTAATATAGTTTTTTATTCATATATTTAATTATATAGTTTTTTTTCTTTATATATTTAATTATTTAACTTAGTTACAATTTTGATATTTTTTATTTTCATTTAATTTAGCAAAATTGATTATTCTATTTTAAAATTAAAAAATTTTAATATATTTTTTGAATTTTTTAATTAAAAAATTATGATGTAATATATAATACAATGATATTAAATAATTAATATCCATAAAATTACAATAAAAACTTCGAGATTTTGATAGGTATATCACTCTTTTTTTTTTAATCCCAAATTGCTCCACTTTAAAAAAAAATACATAATTGTGCTACTTTTTTGTCCCAGTTGCTGATCGCAACCTGGGGATGCTACTACTTGAAGGAGTCGTTTTTTAGTTTTTAATATATGGTCACATCTTGGGGATGCGACCTTGTACTGATATGGTTTTTCTTCTTCTTGTATTTGTATTTATTATTAATTATGTTTATTATTATTGAATAATTTAAAAATAATTAAAATATTTAAAAATTCAAAATACTATTATGATAGTAATAATAATAATAAATTTAATAATATTATAAATTTTAATAATAATAATAATAATAAAAAGAATAATAATTTTAATAATAAAAAGAAAATTATATTAATAAAATAAAAATATATTAAATAAAAATAAAAATACAATAAAAAAATAAAGAAAATATATTTGATTATTATTATTATTATTATAATTTTCATTAATTTTTATTTATTAAATAAGAAAAATAGGAGGAAGTTGTTATAATAATGTGCTAAAAGAGGAGGAAGTTGCTATAATAATTTGTCAAAACAAATAAGAGGACGTTGATTTTAACATGTTATATAAAAAAAATTACATGGTCGCATCCCCATGTTGCGATTTATGTATTTTAATTTTTAAAAGTAGGGCATTTTGAGATTAAAAAAAAAAAGAAGAATATACCTGTCAAAATCCCAAAAATCTCTCTTATTTTTAAAATTTAATTATTTAAATGGTAATAATTATTCCACTTTGTGCAAACGGACGACATCTTCCACTTAATGGGAATCTCTATCAACAAGACTCCATAACCACTTGTCTAATTTGTGTTATGTTGAGTATTGGGCTCCCTTTCTATATGGAGAAAGACTCAAATATGGTAGTCCATGTATCTCAGTTATTTAAGTGATAGTGATCTAATTAGGGTTACAAGAGAGAGACTATTGTGATAGAAAAGATAACAACCAAAAGAAAAAAGAGAGGAGTAACCCTATTCCCGATTTTGTTAAACTAGTCTCAGTAAAACATCAATTGCGCATTTGTTAACCGTTGGATCGGGATGATTTTTGGACAGTAGGTTCGCAATATTCAGGTCTTCGTTTTCAACAATTGGATCGGTAAAACGAAGTTTAGAGAGGAAGTAACCGTGCTCGTACAACAGCAGGTTTTTGGTGTTTTCATCTTCTTGTTTTTCATTTGTAGGCTTTATTGCTTTGCTATTTTGGCTGGTTGTAGGCACACTTTGTGCATCACTTTGAGACTCCCTTTTATCCTTATTTGATTATAGTAGAGCTATTTCTTTGGTCTCGACGACCCGTGGTTTTGTACCCTTTCATTGAGGGGTTTTCCACATTAAAATATCAGAGTTTGTTACGTCTTTTATTTTGATTAATTTTCTGCCATATATTTATTGTTGCTCCTCATGGGTTCTTCCAAGTTAAGGGAATTTTACATCCGTTGCGTTTTACTTGTTATTGTGTTTATTCCCATTAGAGTGGCACCAGAGCTCTTGGTTGAAGTGTTACTTGACTTGCTTGAAATATGGAGGCAAATTTTAATATAAAGATGGTATGCTTGAATGGTACTAATTACCATTTGTGGAAGGGCAAGATGAAAGATTTGTTATTTGTGAAGAAAATGCATCTTCCTATTTTTTCTAAAAAGCCGGTTGATAAATCTATGGAGGAATGAGATTTTGATCATCAACATGTATGTGGTTTTGTTAGGAAATATGTAGAAGATAATGTTTATAATCATATTACTAATGAGGCAGATGCAAAAACTATGTGGGATAAGATAAAGACTTTGTTTGCTTCTAAATCAGGGAATAATAAATTATTCTTACTGAATAGTTTCATAAGTTTGAAATATAAGGAGGGAACGTCTATTTCGGACCACTTGAGTGCATTTCAGGGGCTTCTTGATCAAATGTCTGGAATGGGTATCATGTTTGATGATGAACTATTGGGACTATTTTTACTATTATCTTTACCAGAGTCTTGGGAGACATTTCAGGTTTCTATAACGAGTTCAGCTCCTAATGGTGTTGTTTCTTTGGAAACAGCTAAGGGTGGTGTTTTGAATGAGGAGATGAGAAGGAAGGCACAAGGTTCTTCATCTCAATCTGAAGTTCTTGTCATTGAAAATAGGGGGAGAAGTCAGAAAAAAGAATTGAATGGTGGTAGAGAAAATAGCAGAAGCAAGTCCAAGTCTAGATACAAAAATATGGAGTGTCATTATTGTCATAGAACAGGGCACAGACATAAGTTTTGTTTTTTGTGGAAAAAGGAGAACAAAACCAAGAAAGGTAAGCAGAAACAAAGAGGGTGTGATGTAATTTTTGCTTAAAGGAGTCAAACATGCTCCAGATGTTCGCTTCAATTTGATCTCTATGCATATGCTTGATAAAAGTGGTTTTGATAATTGTTTTGCTTCTAGAAAGTGGAAACTCAGTGAAGGTAACTTGGTTGTGGCTAGAAATGAGAAAATTAGTAAACTGTATTGGACAAAAGCTTTGGTTGCAAAAGACAGTGTGAATGCTGTGGATATGGAATCATCTTTGTGGCACCGAAGGCTTAGCCATATTAACGAAAAGGGGTTAAATTGCTTAGCTAAAAAGGATATGCTTCCAGGATTGAAGAATATAGATTTGGAGAAATGTTCTCACTGCATGATTGGTAAATAGACTAGAGTATCCTTCAAAAGGCATCCTCCCTCTAGAATGTCAGAGTTGCTTCAATTAGTGCATTCAGACGTTTGTGGCCCTTTAAAGGTAAAATATTTTAGTGGTGCACTTTATTTTGTTACTTTTATTGATGACTATTCCAGGAAACTATGGGTTTATTTTCTAAAGACAAAAGACCAAGTATTGGAGAAATTAAAATAATTTCATGCTTTGGTTGAGAGGCAGACATGTAAGAAGCTGAAATGTGTTCATACTGACAACGATGGTGAGTATTGTGGACCCTTTGATGTCTATTGCAAACAGTAGGGTATAGCACATGAAAAGACTCCTCCTAAAACTCCTCAGCTGAATGGTTTGGCAGAGAGGATGAATCAGACACTTGTTGAGAGAGTGAGGTGTATGCTCTCTGAAGCTAAATTGCTTAAACATTATTGGGGTGAGGCACTGTACACGGTGGTGCATGTTATTAATCTTACTATTATTGTTGCTTCGAATAGTGAAGTACCAAACAAGGTATGGTTTGACAAGAATGTCAAGTATGATCACATGAGAGTCTTTGGTTGCAAGACTTTTGTGCATGTTCCGAAGGATGAAAGATCCAAGTTGGATGCAAAGTCAAAGCAATGTATCTTCATTGGTTATGGTGAGGATGAATTTGGCTACAAATTGTATGAACCTATAAACAAAAAGCTTATCAGAAGTCGTGATGTAGTGTTCATGGAAGACCAAACTATTGAAGACATTGATAAGGTGGAGAAGACTACACCTGAGAGAAATTAGGTCTTAGCTGATGGTGATTCAGTTCAGTCACCTATTTCGGATTTGGATACTAATGATGGTAATGTTGAGAATGATGAGACACATGATTATATTGATGATCATCAACTTAGAGATGAGGTAAATATTCCAACTAGTGAAGATCATGAGTTGACACACGATGAGAATCTTAGTGATGCTTCTGAATCATCTCTAACCCAACTCAAGAGGTCTAATAGGTAGAGACAACCATCTACAAGGTAATGGTTCTGACGAGTATGTGAATTTGACTGATGAAAGGGAACCTGAGTGTTTTCAAGAGGCCATAGAGAGTAAAGAAAGTCAAAAGTGGTTGGATGCAATGCATGATGAGATGAAATCCTTGAATGATAATCACACTTATGATTTGGTGAAATTGCCAAAAGGAAAAAGGGCTTTGGAAATCAGGTGGATCTAAAGAGTGAAAATTGAGAGTAACTCAAGGCCTCTGAGGTATAAAGCCATATTAGTGGTGAAAGGTTTTCGTCAAAGAAAGGGTGTTGATTTTAATGAGATTTTTTCACCTATGGTAAAAATGTCATCAATTAGAACCATGTTGAGTTTGGCAGCTACTTTTGACTTAGAGGTAGAGCAAATGGATGTAAAAACGACTTTCCTTCATGGTGATTTGGAGGAAGAAATTTACATGAAGCAACCTGATGGTTTCCTTGTTGAAGGCAAGAAAGATTATGTGTGTAGACTAAGAAAAAGTCTATACGGTTTGAAGCAAGCTCCAAGGCAGTGGTACAAAAAGTTTGAGTCTGTTATGTATAAGTATAACCAAGGATACATGAAGACTACTTCTGACCATTGTGTATTTGTTAGAAAATTTTCTAACGATGATTTCATTATCCTGTTACTATATGTTGACGACATACTTATTGTTGGGAACAAATATTTCCACGATTGACATGTTAAAGAAGCACTTGGGCGAGTCCTTTGTCGTGAAAGATATGGAAGCATCTAAACAGATTCTTGGCATAAGAATCATGTGTGACCGAAAGGAAAAGAAACTTTCGATATCACAAGAACACTATATTGAGAGAGTGTTGCAAAAGTTTCAGATGGAAAACTCCAAGGCTGTAAGTACACCTCTTGCTGCTCACTTTAAATTGAGTTCTAAACAAAGTCTTTCTAATGAAGATGAGAAAAGAGACATGGAACGAGTTCCTTATGCTTTTGTTGTGGGTAGTTTGATGTATGCAATGGTGCGTACAAGACCAGATATTGTGCATGTTGTTAGTACAGTGAGTAAATTTTTGTCAAATTCAGGGAGAGAGCATTCGTTAACCGTTGGATCGGGCTGATTTTTGGACCGCAGGTTCGCAACATTCAGGTCTTCATTTTCAATGGTCGGATCGGCAAAACGAAGTTCAGAGAGGGAGAAACCGTGCTCGCACAACAACAAATTTTTGGTGTTTTCTTCTTCTTGTTTTTCATTTGTAGGCTTTATTGCTTTGTTGTTTTGGCTGATTGTAGACACACTTTGTGCATCAGTTTGAGACTCTCTTGTATCCTTATTTGATTATAGTGGAGCTATTTCTTTGGTCTGGAAGACCCGTGGTTTTTTACCCTTTCATTGAGGGGTTTTCCACGTTAAAATATCGAAGTTCATTACGTCTTTAATTTTGATTAATTTGCTGCCATATATTTATTGTTGCTCCTCACGTGTTCTTCCAAATTAATCCGCTGCGTTTTACTTGTTATTATGTTTATTCTCACCATGTCACTGCATCGAAAAGTTAACCAACACAACAATACAATCCACCAATAACTCGTTTTCCCATTGAAAGAGATTCCTTAAAGTTTTCTAGAATTGCACCCCTAATCTCTAAAACCATTTTCACACTACCACCGGCCACCTTCACAAATTGAATTGCATTGTGCCTTCTTCTAATCAAAACGAGCTCGTGAAGGATTTAGTATTTGCATCTCTCTCTTTCAACCACACTACTCTAGATTTTTTCTTTAGTATATTGTATTTCACACGAGATAAATATAATAACTAAAAACTCTCCTACGCTCCTTAATCTTGGCCTATAACAAATCTCCTAATTCACCTTTCTCATCTAAGGCATTTAGTCTCGTCTTAGTCTCTAAATATATATCGGCATAAAAAATATTTATAAAATTTTAAACTCTATATATTTTGGATCACATTTGTATTCCGGAAAATTTAGTATCAAATTTTTGGAAACACAGTCATATTTTGAAAAAAAAAATTACATGATCCAAAAACTTTTGAAAATTTACCGGTAAAAAAAAAATTCAAAACAAAAAAATTATCAAATAATATGTATTGGCAAACTTATTTTATATTTTTTGGAACACAACTGTATTTTAAAATACTTAAAGTTAGAGCTTTTCGGAAT
>JBBPBT010000959.1:2654052-2687415 GCA_037974875.1 Cicer bijugum | reverse complement strand
ATTATATACACTTATTGAAAAATAAATGACTTAAACAAGAGAAAAAAAAATCTGTAAACATCTAAGAGATAAAAGATAATTTTATAAATTATTTAAAAGATAAAAGATCCAAATATAAAATAAAACACCTAACGTTACACATAAACAATGTTAGACATAAATAAGATCAATAATCTAAAGTAATTTTGTCTATTTCCTAATAGATGTTCATCAAACTTTCCGGCAAATTACTAAAAAAATTAAATATTGATTATTATATCTTGATTTGCGAAATATGAACTTTTTTATAATATAAATTTAGAGGGAAGAGATGATGGAGAAATTAAGATAAGAAAAACTTTCAAACATAAAGAGATTCGAATTAGAAATTTTCAAATTCAAAATTCATTTGACCAAACCATTAGAATTTGTGAGAAATAAGTTTATAAATGGTAATTTTTATTTTTCTATACGAAGTAGTAATTTGTATTTAAAAATGCAAAGACTCGCATTGGCTATTCAAACTTTCTACGTTAGATGGCTCGAAAGTCATTTACTTTTAGTACAGGGTGTGATGTTTAACTTTGACTTGTCTTATCTGCCATATCTCATTGATTTGGCTTGAGAGTTCAGGTGTTTGTTTGATGGCGATGGAGAGAATGATATATTAGCGACTATTTCAACTGCATTTTGCAAGGAGATTAGCCTCATTTCAATTTCTAAAGTAATACCTCCTCTAACTTTAAATATAAGAAAAAAAATTAGGGTTTAATAATCTTACATCATTAGTGTAAATATTTTTATATCGACAATTATGTAGTTAACGACTACTATTCACTGTTAATGTAAAATTAGTTTACTCTGAACTTACATTATTCTTTTTCTAAAAAAATTAATTATGCATGTTTGAATTAAAACACCAGCCCAACACAAACAACTAAGGTTCCTTACCTTAATAATTTGACCTACCTTTTATGCAGCATTTTGTCGAATCCTTTAACTATAACGGTTGTCCCCTTTAGTGTCAAGTTCTTACATATATAAACATTGCATCTAACACCCAAAAAGGTATATATACTTTCTCATCCCAATACCTCTTACTCTCCTCGAGTCAATAGTTACTTGAGTGTCGTAGTGTTTACAGGTAGCACCCCCTTATCGGAGTTAGATTCTCCTCGAAACCAGACGTCTTTGGAGATTTAAGGTTTCCTTGCTTTGCTTAAAACCTAGTATGTAACTTTCCGATAGGTGGCAACAAACTTAACAACCCCATAAAGAATGCCGACACCACCATTCACCAACCGGAGGATGGGGTCACAACGTCCCCATCCCAAGAGCTCCCCATCAACAACGAAGGGTTTGTTGGAGAGGTCGACCATGCGGTAGTCCAAAACGGAGGAGTAACTCTCAAATAGCTCGTCGCTCTGAGTTGGGAACAATCTTGAATGATTCTAGAACAAAACTATCGTCTTAGCATTGTGGAGAATCGATAGCCAAATGCCTCGATGATGGTAACATCTCAATATACAATAATTCACTAAAGGTTTTTGAGACAATTTCGTCACGACACCTCGGGGAACCACACAAATCTTGCAATTTTTGGGTACCATTCACAATATGGATTAGGAATTCAAGAATACCGAGGGCGTGGGTGAAACCCCCACTCATAGACTCATACGATGAGACCACTGATTCTCACAAACACATCCAAAACGTTGAAGCCATCCTCGATTACCGTGAAGTGGAATCACTCATTAAATGTTGTCTCTTCGCCCTTAAGTTGAAAGAAAGCGCGATGACTTGGTTTAAGGGTGTACCCGTGGAATCCGTTTATTCTTAGGAGGATTTTTACAGGAAATTCGCCACTCGATACACAATATCCCGAAAATAACCTAAGACGATTAATTCCTTATCATATATTATCTAAGAAAAAGATGAACCCCTATAGAACTATATCAGACACTTCAACAAAGAAGCCATGTTTATACACAAGCTAATGACAACATGAGGATGTACTTAATGAAAGAATGCCTCCTCGAAGGATGTTGCTTCACTGAGACATTGGGTTAAAGAAGCGTAGGACCTTGAACATCTTCCTTGCCTAAGCATTGACCTACATCCCAAACGAAGAAAAAATCTACACCCTAATGGTGCAAACGACCATATTATATGGGGATAACAAAACCAAATCTACCAACAGAGCCTAGCGATCTGTAGTTGAAAGGAAACGAGAATTAAAGATTCAACAAACCATGGGGGGCACCCTGGTTAATACCTAACCTATACTTCTTTCAGGGAACACATATTGACCGAATACACCAATGCAAAATTTAAGGAAGTGGGAATCAAAGTCCCTTTAAAGATCTTCTTGAGGACAAGAGTCGACAAAAGCAAGTATTGTCACTTCCACAAGTGCAATTGGCATAACACTGATGACTGCATCCACTTGCAGGATGCCATCAAAATTCTCATCCAAAAGGAAAAATTGAGGCAATACACTACTCGATCGTGCAAAAAGGCAAACCAGAGTCTCCATACCTTGCCAACAACATGCTAGTTAGCATCATCCACAAAGACAAAAATGTTATGCAAGGAATTCCAATTGTTGTTGGGGAAGGGGCGAGGGGGTTTCCTCATAACATGATATTCCCGACATTAATGTCCATCAATTGCGCTTTCAGCTTGTGGGAGAATTTCATTGCCGCTCTCGTTGTATTTAACAAATATTGGTTCATTAGTTTCTCCAGTATTGATTCTGCCAAATATTGGTTCATTAGTTTCTCCAGTATCGATTCTGCCAAGAGAAAGCTATAATACATGACATCGAAAAAACTGCACAAGATCACAACTAGCAAGAAGGGATCCCACCCTTTATATTTTTACAATAAAGAAATCATTGGCAGGATACCAAATTCCCAAATCCCACTGCTAGTACCGACGTACATTTCCATCTTTGAAGGTTAAAGGGTCCTCATCGACCAAGAAGAGTTCATGACATCATGTATTTTGGTTTGTTTGACATACTCTGTTTCACCAAAGACAATATGGTGCCCTACATAGGACCCAATTTACAAGGCTTTAACAAATCGACCAATACTACTTGTAACTTTCAGAGAAAAAAAATCCAAGAACACAATCAAGACCCAATTATTAGTTATCAACTGTAAGTTGATCTACAATTGCAATATCGATCGTCCAACCAAGGCTGAGTTAGTCATAGTTTCCTCAATTATCCACCTAAAGCTCAAATTACCACCCAAAATATGGAGAGGTAGCTATTATGCACACCGATATTGAAGAAGCAAAGAAATTCCTCATGGCCTCACTCAAAAGCCAGGAAATACACACGAAACTTACACATCCGAACAAAAAGGGAAGCCAGATCCTCAATATCACCAATCTGGCGATCACTGAAATAGATGCAAGATTTGATGAGTTGTAGAAAGAAGACGACCCCACTACTATTGGCAAGCCAATGAAAAAGCTTACACCAGCTAGAGAATTTACCCTGATCTCGATAGGAGACATTCCTAGAAAAACCATACGAATTGAGGTAGATGTATGTGATGAAGCTAAGGACCAGTTCATCGCTTTCCTGAAAGAGTGTGCTAACATCTTTGCATGAACTGCTAACGAGATGCCCGATATAGATCCTGAAGTCATTGTCAAGTTCACTATGCACCCGAATGATCGACCAATTGTTTAGTGCCTTTGCAAACAGCCTTTAGAGGAGGATAAAGCCACTACAAAGGTTTTTCCAATTTACTTGTTGCAAATTTTATTTTGAGGTAAGTACAATACTTCGCTCTCCAATATTGTACTCGTTAAAAAATCTATTAATAAGTGTGTCCCAAATATGCGTATCCCATTCCCAATATCGATAAAATATTTGATAATTCATCTCAATTCAAACTACTTTAGCTTATGGATGCTTATTCGAGATATAATCAAATTCCCATGCATCCTAAAGACATTAGGGAACAACTGGTACAACGTACTAGAAATATATATGGATGACATGATAGTCAAGTTCGAAGATGAGGTTATTCGCACGTCCCATCTCTACAAATTCTTCAAAGAATAAAGTGCAAACACCAGACTTCAAAAGAATAAAGTGCTTAGCGGCATGCTTGTGGCCTTATCAAGATTCATATCAAAATATGAATAACACACTTCCCTTTTACAAGTTATTAAATTAAAAGGTTCAATTCTAGTGGCAAAACAATTGTGAAGTCGCATTAACCCCACATAAATAAATCATTTACCAACCGCCAGTTTTGTCCCGATTAGTCATAGGAAAAATTATTTACCTATATCTAACGATTTTATTGGAAACAGTAAGCGCAACCTTAATCCGAGAAATGATCAAGCACATAAGCCAATCTACTACGTTAATAAGACACTATAGAGTCTTAAGCTCAAATATGAACAATTGAAGAAAGTCGATTTAGCATTACTCTTCGCAACCAAGAGAAGAATCGATTCGATAAATCATCTGTAAACCAGATCTTGTGGGAAAATAAAGAAATGGTATGTGTAACTCTAAGACTTCAATAACATCTTTGAATCGAGGAAAGTTGTAAAATCCTAGGCCCTTGAAAACAAGGGTCAACTTGATCATCTTTGTTGATGGATCCTCTAATACTAAAGAAAGTGCAGCCGACATACTACTTGATAACAAGGAAGATTTTCTTATTGAAGCATCCCTTACCTTTTCATTTCCAACATCTAACAATCAAGTGGTGTGTGAGGCATACATTGTCAGGTTTCGATTGACATATGAATTTGGTGACATCAAGGTCACTCTGAACATAGACTCACAACTAGTCGTCTCCCAAATCAACATAGATTATCGAGTAAATTACAAAACGCTACAAAGATATCTCATAGAGATAAAAATAAAATTGTTATATTTACAAGGACTGAAAATATATTTAACCCTAAAAGATTAATGGCTAAATTCAAAAATATTTAGGTCGAGCATATTCCTCATGAACAAAAAATTAAAGTCGACGTCCTGTCAACGCTAGCTAGCACAAGGGGCAAAGAAGGCAACAAATCCGTCGTTCAAGAGTTTATACATTCCCCTAACGTAGGAGAATATACGATTACGAAAGAATTCAGGGAACTATCTCTTTAGGATAATTAGATGATATGGATAATTGAATATATCCTCAACGAGATACTCCTTTATGACACGATCAAGGCAACTAAGGTAAAACGTTGATCTTGCACCTACTCACTCATTGTAGTAACTCTTTAAAGAAAGGGGTTTGTAATCTCCCTTGTTAAATTCCCCACCAATGAAGATGTTAACTATATGGTCAGAGAAATGAATGAGGGCATGTGAGGACTCCACCTAAGGGCATAAACCAAGCCAAAAGGTCTTATGTGTTGGGTGTTTTATACTACAAGCCAACAATACAAGAAAATGCCAAAGCATACGCCCAAAAATGCGAAAAATGTCAATGCCATGGATATCGCCACTTAGATCCACTGGTCGAGCTCACAACACTCACCATGGCATTTCGCATGGTGGGGAATGGATGCACTCGGGCCTTTTTTTTGCTAGCATCGGGACATATATAATTTGTTCTAGTAACAATCAATTTTTTCACCTAATTGATCGAAGCCGAACCACCAGTAAAAAACCACAACATCAAATGTGATGAAATTATTCAAGAAAAATATATTGGTCAGATTTGACATTCCCTAAGTCCTCATAATGGAAAACGACACACAATTCATTGATTAAAAAATTTAAGGAACTCGTAGGGGAGATAGGGATTAAACAATACTTAACCCCATTCCGGCTAACATATGCAGTTGAGATTGTCGTTCTCATCAAAATCGAAGATTTAAGTTGGAGGACAACATACACATTAGATACCCAAACAAACGAGGACAAAAACCGCAACAAACTCTACTTCGTTGTGAAGTCAAACACAAAGCTTCCTTGAAAGAACTCAGACACGATTTTGTGGAAAACAACTTCTTCCTGCGCGAACTTGTTCCTCGACCATAGAATACATCCAAGTTAAGTTGGAGCATAGATATCCAACACGTTTACATTAACACAAACTCACACAATTGAGTATAAACCCTTAAACAAATTTTAAGTTAATGTACATGGATACCTTAATGCAAACTTGCACAACCAAATATAAACTCTTAAGCAAATTTTAAGTTGATGTACATGGATAAATTAAATTCCCAAGGTCGAGTATAAACTCTTAAACAAGTTTTAAGTTAATGTACACAAATATCCTAACACCAACTCGCACAATCGAGTATAACGACACATGATTAATTCTAAGCTGATATGCAAATGCCTGCAAAGTTGAGCATTATTTTCGCATTCAACTCATAACATTTGAGATCACGACAATCAAGTAAAATATTCAAACAAATCTCAAGAAAATAGAGTAGTCAGGCATATTCATAAAATAAAAAAGATACCCAAATAAAGTTAAACACTGTACTTGTTCGATCCCAATGGGGCCATGAATTCAACAAACCAAGTCAACAAATTACACATGAATTTTTAATTGTCCTCAACTACAGATGAAGTCGGTTAAACAATCTTCCCATCCACAACGATCTTCATCCAATCCAAACTATCCAAGTCGAGAGCAACTCTATGATTCAAGTTACAAACTTGGGCTATGGAATTTTCAAAAGAACCCTCGCCAACTTTTAGAACATCCTTTTCCTTGGTGTCAATCTATTTTTTTATTGTTCTTTTCCTCTGGTTTCAACGTATCCATTTCCTCTGTCCCTTATCACGCAATTCCACCATAAGGTTTCCATTCTTTTGCATCTGGAATTCTTGGATCAAGGAAAAAACTTCCTTATCCAAAGTTATCTTGTCAACCTATCCTCTAAGTTGATTATTCTCTAAGAGCACCTGGAAAAAACGTTTAACGTTCTTGGATAGGTCGATGATATTTGTTTCATAGCAAGTCTTCTTCGCCTCATCTTTATGTGCTTTCTTTTGAAGGTCTTCAATCTCTTTGGCGTACACCTCCTCATTGTTCCCTACCTCGTGAGTCAGCAGCAATACCTTGAGAGTTGTTGTTATGTCTACCACAAAGGATTTTCTTCGGCCCTTTGATAAGAGATCTTTTAAAATTAACATATCAGATGACTTGATGGAGATACTTAGAGAACTGGATTTCAACCAAACAACAGAAAGAAAGGTTGGATAGGAGACATTGAGCCCTTGATCATGATTGGCCGACCTTGAACGCATTCGCCAATAATTGATATCGTCAACAAAGAGCTACTCAATATGATCATCCTCACGGGGCATTTCATCTAAGTCAGGACAACAGAAGTTGAAATAGAACGAGACCCATTCTTTTTCTCCCTCTTCTCTCCCAAAACGATTTCCCTTTGGAAAACGATCATTTTCCCTAAAAATAAAGAAGGAAAGACGAAAAAGATTAAGATCGACAATATTAACGAAATCAAAACAATACAAACAAGGGGACAACATACGAAGGAAAACGTTGGCCTCTCTTCGGAAATGACATGTTGTGAGCTCTTAGGGTTCAATGAATCTTTGTTCAATAGAAATGTGGTCTTCGAGATCGAAAACCTCCCTCTTTAAACAAAGGATGAAATGCCAAAGAGCATTCAAATTTGAGGCTTTAGGAACACTCAAGTCCTTCAACATAGTAACTAAGTCCTTCCTATTTTGAAGAAAATGTATATTCAACCGGAAAAATGGGAACAAAGGAATCACCATTTCCATAATATCTCCTACTTTGTTGATGACAAGGGCATCATCATTATCGAGCACTTACTCGCAAACCACTACCTCGTTTCTTACTCTCTTGGTTAAAGGACAAAAAACATAATACCTATCTTTTAAATGGCGTAGGGTATCCATGTAAAAGGCGAAGAAAGGCTAAGGCTACTTCAAAGAGACCAAATTTTGCCTGGTAATGTCTTTGTACCAAATAAGACCGAAAATAGAGAATAACAAAGCCACAATTGAAATCGCATTCCCGTATCCATAAGCCCACTGGAAAGCAATCAAGTAGGCCAACGAGTTGAGGTAAATCTAGGAGGGACATAGATCGAGATGATGAAATACAACTTTCTCAAAATCAGTAAAGGGTAACCAAAATCCCATAACCTTAAATATGACCTCGGAAAAGAGAATTAAGATCATGGGATACTTCGAACGTATACATCTATTGTCCATCAAAGCTAGCTTTTCACACTCTCTAACTTAGACACCCATGTCGGTGAAGCCATTCTCGTCATTGGTGGTAAAAATGGAGACCACTTTAAGAGGTTCACGAGCTATCCAAGCGTAAATCTCCTTGTCAGTTGGGAGAATGATGTCGTGTAGAG
This sequence comes from Cicer bijugum, assembly GCA_037974875.1. Classification (NCBI taxonomy): domain Eukaryota; kingdom Viridiplantae; phylum Streptophyta; class Magnoliopsida; order Fabales; family Fabaceae; genus Cicer; species Cicer bijugum. The sequence goes on along the minus strand of JBBPBT010000959.1, from coordinate 2,679,072 downwards.
AGGACACCTCTTTTACCATGTCGACTTGAAAGGCATAAGATGTCAAAAGGAGGGCCACTCTGATAATATACAACCGACACATGGAAGCAATATGACCATCACTAGTCACCACTACATCAGTAAAACATAAAATCCTCTAACCTACAATTATTTCAAGCAAAGGCACAACATTCCTAAAAGTCAATTTACGGTGGAGGTAGGAACATTTGTGTCACCTAACACCAATGCCCACAATGATAGAGACGTTCACCCACCACTATTGGACCACCAGTAACCATGCAGAAAATGTAATAATAGAACAACATACGAACTTAACAAGTACGTGCTAGACTCTTGAAGTCGCAAGTGTACCGTTAATAGAAAATGAGCACTACCAACACATAAGTAAAAGCAGGGAACGAATTCAAAGAAAATAGAGGAAACATGAAGAAACAAATAAAGAGAATGAGAGCCCCTCTAATACTTAAGGTGACCCATTGTATACTTAAATGATCCAACAATGGGAATTCAAAGGGCACCAACCAACTGACACGATTATACCTTGAAACAATGTGAAATTAAATTAAACAATCATAGGAACTCAAGTGCCAACACCCATAAGGGACACATGTCACAACAAGAATACCAAAAGGTGTCACATCACATAATTTCGCCAACCTCTCAAATCCCCTCAACTAATAAATTAAAGCACAAAAAATAACCCTTGGGAATGGTCGAACTTTTGGGGTCGAATAGGTTCCAGTTTGACAAAGAGATGACAAATATATCATCTATTACTCTAACGAATAAAAACTAGTCGAACTCTCCAAAGTGCACCGAGTACATATTGTAGTCGAAAACAAAGGATCATATTCCCTACTAATAAAAAATCTCTAGACCACGACCAAATGGAACACATCTTAATGATAAAGACAAATTTAGCGTGTCAATTATGAAAATTAGTGGAACAACTTCCACAACAAATGTTCTTCCCTATATTGGAGGACCTCTCTATACGACTTCTCTAGTCATTGCCTCTTCCTCAACAATGACATAGGGGGAAACTATTTCGAACAGGCCAAAGCTCAATCCAACTTCTCATATAGACCTGGGCTAAATCACCACATCTCAACACAAACAACTAGGTTTCCTTACCCCAACAATTTAACCTAGCTGTTACATAGCATTTTGTCAAATCTGCTAACCATAATGGCCTATCTATTACATACCATTATGGTTGTATGCCTCAATGTTGGAATTTTACTTATATAAACAATGCATCTAGCACCCAAAAAGGTACACATACTTTCTCATCGCAATCCTTCTTACTCTCCTTGAATCAATACTTACTTGAATGTTGGAGTGTTTGTAGATACCACCTCCTTATTGGAGTCTGAATCTGCATCCAGCTTACAAAACCATCCGTCTATTTTTGGTCCAAATGAGATCAGATACAAAAATTAATTTTATATAAATTAATTTCTTATAAAAGTGAGTTGAACAATAATTTCAATGTAAAAATGGCATTAATACTCAAAAGCTAGAAATCGTAGCTTCAACTTAAAATCAATTCTAGATGTCCAAAATTGATTTTGTCTCACCTAAAATGACAACCAAACATGCCTGTACTGGTAAAATCCAACTAATTTAAAGGTATTCAATTTAGGGTAAAATAATTATTTGTCCCCAATAAAATTTTGAAATTTTGCTGTTAGTCCTTGTAAAAAAACAACAATTTTTTGTCCATACAAAATTTTCTCGCAAGTAGTTTTAGTCCATGGGGGAAAGAAACATAGTTAGTTATCATGGAACTATTAAATTTTTGAATAATATTTTGCAAGGAAGTTTATAACATTATAAAAAAAATATCCGATAAAAATATAGGTTTTTCAACCTAGCTAAGATTAAAATCAGGGTAGTCTGAATGTCCTCCTAATTATTGGCTTCCTTTTCAACGAACGCCACAGTTTTAGCTTCTAGACAATCAAGATGTTTTTTTTTTACATACTAGGAATGATTGAAGATAGGGCCATAATGGGGGATTCCAGAGGTAGATTATGTGTATCCTGGAGCAAGAGCATGACAAACAAGAGGACCTTGTTCTACTGTGTTGAAAAGTCATTGGATCCAAACTTTGAGAATTCCTGTTGTGGGATAAAGTGAATATGGAAATAAGAGAAGTAATGAAGGATTCGAGGTTTGAGAAGCCAAAGGGCATGAAGCGTATGAATGGAAAAAGGCTTATAGGGATGGTGGAGGTACCATATTTTAAATGAGAAGGACTGAGGGGGTGCATATGAGTCTTTTAATGATGTGTCAGATACTAAATCAATGATGACATGCGTTGTTGTCTCAGTTTCATGGTGACGGGATTCACAAGTCTTGGAGGGTAGGGTGAGATAAATGTTTATGGAAAGTTGTTGTTTGAAGGTGTTTGTGGAGTGTTAGTTTTAGTGGCTGATGGTGTTAGGTTTGAAGTGTTGGTGTTAATAAGGAAGGGATGGTTTCTATATTGGAGGGTAGCAAAGTGTTCGGCTATGGCTGCATCAAATATGTCATCTAAGGTGTCAGAGTCATAGTCAACTGGCGTAATACGTGTAGGATTAGAGGGATGGACAACTAAACTTGTAGTTTGGGTAGAGGGTATGTGAGATTTAGATTTAGGTTGTTCATCACAACTCGCATTAACAAAAATAGTATAAAGAGTAGTATGCTTAGAGCTTGGTATTACCTTTTATTTCTTCCTCAAAGTGAGGTTTGTTTCGCTCTCATTGGCATATGTTTCTTCTTCTTCATCATCCTCTTCTACACAGATTGTCTTGGCAGCTCCTTTTCTCTTCTTCTCAAGAACTTGAGCATCTATGGGCAGAGAAAAGTGGATTGGAGCCGTCTCTTGGTTAGACTAACACATCCTCAGATATTCTAGAACTATTTCTTTATTATCTTCCTCAAATAAATGAGCATAAGAGTCCTCAACCACAAAGGGAATATCCTAAGGTTTGAAGGCGCACAAACACAAGAAGGGGGCTGAATTGTGCTTGGTGAATTAAATGTTTGGACTAATCAGAGCCAACAATAAACAAGCATAACAATGGTAAAAATAACACACTAGATTTTATCCTTTTTCACCATCAACATGGTAGCTACGTCTAGTCCACACATAAGGATTTATCGATAAATTCAAAACCTGAATTACAACAATACTTGACCATACAAGTCAGTCTTCTCAAAACAACGTGAATTGACACTTTTTGAGGCAAACTACACATTGACCTTACAAGTGAAGTCTTCTTTACACAACCTGATATCCATAAATTGTTAGAGGAAAACTACCCACTTGGCCCTACAAGTCAAGTTTTCTCAACACTACCTAAGATCCACAAATTGCTTGAGACACACAAAAGCCACCATCGGGTTAGGTTACAATTAGTCAAAAATTGGTTTTTGTTTTTGCTTCTACTAAGCATATTTGATACAATGATTTTCCCATATTTGTTACAATGATTTTTCTTTGAACGAGTGCTTTGCTAGAACTTAAATACTTAGAACAATTGAGATCTTGAGGTTTTTTTGAATAACTTTGGTTTTTTGAATTTATGAGTTTATTGCTCATTGTTTGTCTATTCTTCTTCAACATTGATCAATTATTTATAGATGAAATTAAGGTTCATGAATTTATTGTTGAGTTTCTAAATCATATCTCAAACTCATCGTGGTCAATAGAGATTTACTCCAAATATAATTCTTATTGATATGTTTTGATAATGTGACTGTTATGAAATATTTTGTTTCCTAACTAGATCTTTTCAAACATTGTTGTCTTATAAATTCTGGATTTTGTTCAAAAACTCTTCATGCAAATCTTCCTTCATACGCTTGATTGATTAAAGAGGGAATGAATTTGGGCAAATGCAAATCTCCATCATAATTATTAACTAGACTAATGGATTTAGATTCTGGGTTGCTTGAATAATCATAGTCATTGACAAATGCAAAATCGTGTGAGTTAGAATTAGTGGCATGGGCGACTTCACCTTTGTTGCATGTTAGTGCAACTCTAGAGTGTGTTGTATATTAGAGGCAACGCTTTAGGAATGAGTTGTGATCTTTAGAGTCATCAGAATATATGCTTCAGAAGCAGACTCGTACACTGACTTCAGACTTCATAGGCATGCTGAAGTGATTGTTCATGAGAGGCATGCTAAAGTGATTGTTCATGAGAGGCATGTTTAATCTGTAGAGGAACATAACTCTTCATAGGCATGCTAAATCTTCAAAGGAAAACATGTAGACTCATCGGAGGCATGCTAATCAGAAGCACGCTTTAGTCTTCAAAGAAAGACGCAAAAACACGTTGAGCTACCAGAGGCAGATGCCCGAACTTGTCCAACACGTGGATTTGATAAATTTGATTTTGTTTCCTTTGACCTTTTTACTTCCTCTAGTTACTTCCTATGGTGGTATCGTCTAGGGGTTTCCTCTACCCGAATCCTCTGGCAGTTTCCTCAAGTGGTATCTTTTGGTGGTATTCTCTAGTAGTTTCCTTCGATTTTCCTACTCTAATTTGTGTACACTTAATGAAGCCATCAGCACAAATTTGTTATTCTCATAAAATACTTTGTTGACATCAAAACTATAAGTGAAAAACCAACTTGGTTCAAAAAAGATCCACTAGTTTGGCTAGATATCCTTCTAGAATCACCAATGGATCAAATATATTGCTTAGGAAAGATCAGTCTCATCATGATGATTTTGGATGTATTGAATAAGGGTGCAAACGAAGTAACCATTTGTTCTTCATTGTTAATGCCTCAAACTTCCTCTAGTTCCTGAATAAGTGGAGTATTCATCAATACTATTGAGATGAGTCTAGGGATTGTCCTTATCATCCCTAATCGAGAGTTGATAGCACACGACCACATATGCTCCAAAATCAGGTTTGGAAGATTGGTCTTGATCTTTTAGGATATATTGTACATTAGACCCTTGTGATACTTGCTACTATGGTACACTGACCCTCATATGGGTAGAACACACCCAATCAAAATCTTGAATGATACTCTATATCTAGATTTCAAGTGGACTGATTTGAAGTTGCATAAGGATCTCAGAACAATTCCTTATTGATGTTGAATGAGCCAACCCTTGACTCATAAACATTCTTGTGAGATAAAGGATAACTTTTTGTCAAATGAGTTTTCACTCTGATCGTCCAATTATTTTCTCTCACAATCTTTAGTAGCTTGTAGGGTCTTGAAGTTTGTCTTCTTTCCATGGTATTTGATTGCTAAGGACTTTGAGTTCTTCTTGGGCTCATCTTCAATCAAATCAATCTCATGTGATATGAGTGACCTCATCAACTCTTCCAAAGGGAGTTTGTCTCAACATCTTCATCTTCTTCCATTTGGAAGAGATCATACTTCATAACAAGTAAATTTTCTTTAACTTTTCGCACCTACTTAATTCCTTTGTAGTTGAGAACCATGACATCAAATATATATCTTTTTGTTTCTTTGATGTTGCATGTCAAGTCCGGTTTGTCCGTGGAAAAGGAGCCTCAACCAATTTTTTTTTTTATTTTTAAAGTGAAAATTAGATAAAACTTAAAATAAAGTTTTTGAACCAAAACAAACAGATTCGGGAGTCAATTACGAATAGGGAAAGTAATATTACCCTACATCGTCCATTAAAATGGTTACCCTATAATTAATTGTATATAAATTATTTATTTATTTATTTTATCCCTAAACAAATAATAAAAAAGAAAATAAATCATTTACATTAATAAAAAAAGGAAAAACATTTTTTTATTAATTTGGTTTGGCAAGGGAAAATACATTGCTCCTACGTATCCCCAAGTGCACTAGGAAAATCAAAACAAATGTTGTTTTCGGATAGAAAATATTTATGTGTTTTCCGATTTTTATTATTACTCTATTTTAATTATTTTTTTTATTATTTTAATTATTATATATGTATCCAAAAATAAAAATTTAATAAATAATAACGAAAAAATAGTTGAGATGTCTATTAACATATTGTATCTTTTATTTTTGTTCTTTTTTTTTTCCTCTAAATAGTGCTCCCTTATTTCTACTCTTGTTGTCGACTATTAATAGGATTTTTTGTGTAGGTTACAAAAGACAAGGGAATAATTGCTAATTGATCACCATTAATCTGTTTCTTTTTTATTTCTTGTCATAATATTGATAAACATTATACTGATTTTTATTACCATTTATTAATTTCTTTTTGGTTTCCTTTCATTCAAATGATGATCATTATAATTATTTTTATTATCATCAATCCATTTCTTTTTATTCAACTATATACATTTTTTTATGTTTTAAAAAAGAGTGAAAATTTCTAAAAGGAATAAAAAAAAATAGAAATCAAACGCATCCATGATTTTCTAAAATTTAAAAGTTTAACTATTTATTTTTTTATTATTATTTTTATCATTATTATTTTTTATTTAATTTTTTATGTAAATTATTTTTCATAAAAAATATTATAGTAGCGAACAAAATTAGGTGTGAATAGTTGCCTCTCTTTACTTAGAATTTACTTTCAAAATCAAAGTAAGTGATAAGTAAATATGACAACTCAAATTTTGTCTAATTATAATTTTTGTAAGTCGTTTAACCAAATTCAAGATATTGGTCATTTTCTCAACTTTGGGTGCGTGTCATTTTCTCGACTTCAAGATACAGGCCGTTTTCTCGACTTCATGTTGCCCAACATGCATCCCATGGCCCCATCGAGGACTGTAAGATACATAATCAAAGGTCGGCCCGGAACAGGGGGACTAGAATTGAAGGCTTTTGTTCAATTTGATTTTTCCGTAAAAGTTTTTTTTCCATATCTTCAGCTGCCATCTTAATTTAACTATATCAAGAGAAACCATCCATAAAAGAAAATAGTGAATAGCAAGCTGTGTTGTTAACCAAAATATCGATGTGAGATAACCGGAAATCATCTATAGGACTTGCTTTGTTAAGGTCCCTATAGTCGACACACATTCAAACTTTGCCATCCTTTTTCGGCACCAGTAGAATATTGGCTATCCATTGGTGATAATTTGCCACAGCAAGGAACCCTACATCAAATTGTTTTTTTTTTACTTGTTCTTAATGACATATCGGGCTTCAGTCGCCTTAATTTTTGTTTGACCGGAGAAAAATTGGGTTTTGAGGGAAATTTATGCTCCACTATGCTAGTATCCAATCTAGGCATATCCTGATATGACCAGGAAAAAACATCTTTGTATTCATGTAGGAGTTGGATTATTTCGTGATACACTTCTTTCTCTAAGATGGTGCCAACCTTAATTTCATTCATTCTTTCTTTCTTTCTTTTGTCCCTAGATTAATAATTTCTTTCGGTTCCTCATAGGGCATGTTATCGTTGGCTTCCCGTTCTACCGATCTTACTAACTCTAGAGGAGGTTCATAGTCTTTTTCATTATCTTTTTATGTCAAAATTATGCAACGAGATCTTAGTACAGTCATATGTGAATGAGCTATTCCAAAATCTGTGGGATTAAAGCTAGGATAAGAAGAAAAAAAATGAAAATTTTTGGCGAAGGAATGATAAATTATGAGAGCGGTAAGACAGAACAATAAGAAAATAAAATGAGGTTGTGTTTATTGAAATTTAAAGTATTGGGAAAACAAAATTGTGTCCATCCTAAATATAACAAAACATCTTAATGCTTATAGAATAACATGGGAATTTCATTAAATATTTTAGGCGACTTGACTATTTTACAATTCTTGATTTTTGCTCCTACATCACACGTACGAATCCAATTAGCATCATCAACAAACATGTCATCTCCAGCTACTGCAACATGGATCTAACTTGTAGGTCTTGCACTTTGGAAATTTGTCGGATGTCACATATGAGAATCCTTTCGATTCTTGGCTCTCAATTTTCAATCTGAGCTAAATTTTTTTCTCTTTGACCAATCTTCATTTATCAGCCCTAGTAGGTTTGTAGCCTAAACCCCACTTATCTCTATTCTCAGGGAGTTCAACCAGTGTTTTGAGCCCTTCTTCATCCTTCCCCAACTCGTGCCATGGATGGTGTTCTCTGCTCAATATGGGGTTCTATAGGTCTTGTCTTGATGTAAGCGGTGTCCAAGATTTCTAATGTTTGCAAGGTAGTCTCTAGAGTTTCTTCTGCTATCTCAACATAAGGTGTGGTGGACAACTTACTCACCAACAAGTCTCATTCTCCTAACACGATTACCAATTGGTCATTTACCCTATACTTCAGCTTTTGATGTAAGGTTGATGATACTACGCCGGCATAATGGACCCATGGCCTTCCTAATAAGCAACTATAGACGGGTTCAATATCCATCACGTGAAACATGATTTCAAATGTGATCATGCCTATTTGAACTTGGAGTTCGATTTCTCCCATTACTTTTCTACGACTCTCATCGAAAGCTCTAACAACCATGGGACTTGGTCTCATATATGTACCATCACAATGTAGTTTTCAAAATGTCAGTTTTGATATGACATTCAGCGAGGAGCCGTTGTCAATAAGGACCTTTGATATTATATGGTCGAGGCACATTACTGGTATCTGTAGTGCTCTATTATGCCCTCTCTCCTTGGTCGGTAGTTCATCATTTGTGAAGGTTAGGTGGTTGTTGGCAGTGATGTTATTTACGATGCCTCCAAATTTGTCCTAGGTGATGTCGTGAGTGTCGTGTGCCTCGTTTAATATTTTGAAGTTCTTTTTTGAACTCATTGTATTCTTCCATAGAATGATCTTCATTGAGGTGGAAATTGTATCTTGCTTTGCCATCGACATTTCCTCATAATAACCAATATTTACATAACTCAGAGAAAATCAGTCCTATCGGGGTCTTAATTTTCTCGACATCCTTTATTAATTGGTAATTTTCTTCTATAACATTAATTATTGGCTCATCATGGAATGGTAAGGGATTTTTTTCATGTTATGTTTGTTTTCTTGGAAATTCAACCATCCAGCTTTAAACAAATCATGCGCCTTAAATTTAAAGCTAGGAAATTTTCAATGGAGTGCCCTACAGCCCTAGAGTGATAATCGCATGCGGCGTTCGAGTCATATCCTTTAGGGTAGGTGTTCTGTTGATTTCCCTGGACATAGTGCAACCATAGAATTGCTAATCAGATGCGGTAATAATTCTACATTAGTCATAGGGATTGAGTCTAAATGTACGAACTTCCTCACGTGATAGTTTCTTCCCCGACTTTCATATTAATCTTGATTCCCTTGTAAGTTTTGTCTTAGGATACCTAATTTTTGTGAGGTTGCAGTGACATAGGGGGTGATGCACAAAAGAAGACTTAGTTGGGTTTGATGTCACAAAATGGCTTTTCTCACTCATTTTTCTTATTCGCACATGCAAACGACTTTTTTGTGTTATTTAATTCGAGATAGCCGAAAGCAATCTTTCCGTTTTCCAATCCTATTTCTACTCTTTTGCCTATGTGACGAGATCTGAAAATTTTGACGAGACGCTTCCTATCATTTTTTCATAAAACAAAGGTTGAAGATTGTTTATGAGCATGGTCACCATTTCTTTGTCATATAGAGGGGTTCAACCTGGGAAGCTAGATCTCTCCATCATTGGACATATTCCTTGAATGTTTCATTGTCTCGTTTTATCATATTTTGTAGCTACATTCTATCAAGAGCCATGTCGAGAATATATTTGTATTGTTTCAAAAAGGCATCCCCCAAATTTTTTTAATAGTCGATATGAGCTCCCTCAAGGTACATATACCAACTCAGGGAAGCTTTTGTCAAACTTTCTTAAAAGAAGTGTATTTGTCAAACCCCATTTTTGGACAATGCATTATAAGATGGTTCATGGGGCATGTAGTTTCGTTGTATTTGTCGATTTCAGACAATTTGAATTTCAGAGATATTATAACATCAGAAACAAGACATAGGTCTGACGCATCAAATCCATTATTGTTTCCCCCTTTGATAACTCTCAAGCGTTCTTCCTAGGCTTTCCAATTTTCTAGGGATTGATTGCTCTCGAGCAGTCAAGATTCATGATGTATGTTTAACATCATCGACGTAGCCTCGGTAGCTTTTCCTTACAAGGAAAATCCATAAAAGCCCAAACTAAAGGGTAAAGGTTGCACTTGAGGGAACTCGCCAGTACTATGTGGTGGATCTGTAGCCACGACCAACAGATTGTTGTTAGGGAGATGAGTGTCTATGGGTGGGGTATAACCTGGCAGCAAACCATAAGGTGGAAATTGTTATGACTTCCCTTCTTCATAATTAGTGTGAAGGTGTGGAGCGACGTCTATTGGGTGAACACGAGTGTTTTGTGGCACCCCCTCGTCTACCAAAGGATTCCCATCATTTTTATTTCCAAGTGCTTGTAAAATCTCCAAGATCTTGGTTATTTCCAAGTGGTGTGTGAAAATGTCATTGTGCATGAATGTTAAAGATCTATTTATTGCTTGTTTGTAAATATCTTAACCAATAAAGAGAGGGTCATGAGAGCAAAAGTGGGACAAATTTAATTAATTGATAATCTGAAAAATATAAGTTTTACCACAAAACTAAAAAACAAAAGTATAAATCTAAACACGAAATTTAAAAATTTAATGAGCAATCAATTTTTTCATTTGCTTGATTAAACTTTTATAATGTTCAATAAAAATGGAGATCTCTTGAGGGGTAGAGAGAGGATTAACCATCCCATAAGAAACTCTTAATAACAGTGGAATATCTCCAATAGTAGAGCTAGTCAAATAAACTAGTTTCGAGAAACGATTCATCCAAAACATTCCTTCTTGAATAAGTCTCTCAATAGTGTCTTTTTGCGTATGCATCTTGTCTTCTTTTCTTGCAAGTTCAACTCGGTTTATACACTGCTTCTTCACCCTTTGGTTCCATTGAGGTTTATACACTGCATCTACAAATCACTTCATTTATATCCTGACTTCGGAAGTACCACTAAACTGTTCTTTCGTTGAGATTTTCTATAATGTTGGCCCATTCCATTTTTATCTTAGTTCTTAACTGATGTATGCCTTGGAGAATATGTATGACAAACCAAACATAGAGTATTGGTGACCAACAATGGATTAGGCCCCCTCTTTCTCATGACGGAAGTCGAGCGTGCAATATATGTTAGCCATAACTGTCAGTATTGGGTTCTCCCCTCTATGCTTTTAGGCCAAAAAGACGTATATCTCTGTAAAATTCACAAAGTCTTTAATACTTGGAAATAAAACAATTTCATATATAATTAAGGCGAACACATCCAATAAAGTGTCCCATTTTCCATCTCTTGCTAAGTTTACTGTTTTCTCTTCAAGATATATTATTGGGAAGTTAATCAAATTATCTTTGTTGGTTTTATTATCTTCTATTTCCTTTATAGGGATATCAAATGTTTTAACAATTGTTTTCCGTGAGGGGTAGTGTTCCATGAATTGGTAAGGTTTGCTACCCTTCCTTGGATATCCCATTATTGGTTTGAACTCCTCCAACATTGGGGCCAACTAAAAGTCCTTAAAGGTGAAAATACCAGAAATAAGGGTCATAGAATTGAGCCATTGCTGTAAGAGCATCCACTTGCACATTAACTTCAAGTAAATTAATAATTTTGCCAAGTTTCCCCAAAAAGATTATATGTTGTACTTTTTTCAACTTTCGAGCATGGTTTTTAAGGTTGCTTACATCTGGTTTGAGAACTCTCAATGGCAAGGTCTTTCTTAATAGAGTAATGATTGAGCCACCATTTGATCCCATGTTTCCTACTGTTAAAGTTATTCACAACAAGCCTCAATTTTTATGGTTTTGAAAATGATATGATAATGATTTTTTTTTCAAAAGTGATCAAGATAAAGAATATAATGCAAAAAAAATGACAATGAGGAGAGTGAAAAAAAAACTTGGATATACTAGAAGGTAAAAGTAAACATGACATAGAGTAGGTTTTCGTATGTATGTGTGATTAACACAATTCTGTTTTTTTTTTTTATGTTTTTTTTCAAGTGAACATTTACTATGGGTAGCTCTATAGTTCTAAATTGGTTTCTAGAATACTAAAATACTAAACCAATTAGTAGATTAGTAGGTAAACTATTAAAATGAAAATATTATAGAAAATGTCAACTCTAGGTGAGACTTTTGTGACGACCAAACATGGTGTACATCCAGAAGATTATCATTATACAATATCTAACGTGTAAACTACATATTTTTGATGACGACAAAGACCACCGATTATGGACGATGCAACAAAATCAAAAAGAAGATCAATAAGCTTCATAATAAGCTTCAAATCCAAACAATAGATGATAAAATGTAAAGGTATAGGATACTCACCAATACTTCAAGTACATGAGAACAAGTCACATTTATACATGCATTTAAAATAGTTTCAAAAGTCCAAACCACATTAACAAAGTATTTAAAAATCATATTTTTGACTAAGTACATAAGTGTATTCGAATACACCATGTTGTATTCGAATACAACTTAAGTCAGAGGCAAAAATTTAAATGTTGTATTCGACTACAACAATGTATAGTCGAATACACTTCAAGTCAGTGGCCAAATTTCCTATATGTGTATTCGACTACACACATCTGTAGTCGAATACAAGTTAAGTCAGAGGCTAAAATTCACTAATCTGTATTCGACTACACTAATGTGTATTCGAATACAAGATGTAAAATTTGAATTTTTTGAACATTACAAAGATGTGTATTCGAATACACATATACTGTATTCGAATACACATGGAAATATTACAATTTTTCAGATCTGGGATGGCTCTAGAACATTGTAATTTTTCATCAAACCTCTTGGATCAATGGCCACGAATCTGAAGGGATGTTTTATGGAGTATAAATACCCCATAACTTCAGATCAAAAAATGAACAATCCTTGAATTAATTCAGTAAACAACCTTGAACAAAATTCTGATTTATCTTAGTACTTGCATTAGATTTTCATATCATTCTAAAAGTTCTCGAGTACTTGAATTGCTATTGAGTTGTTTATCAATATACCACATCTTAGAATCATTCAAACCTTATTGTATCATTTGTACAAGATAGCTTAATCTAAGATAGTGGTGTGCTATCTTAGAAGTATTTTAGAAGATTTGTAGCAAGAATCCCAGGGTGGGAGTTGTACATTTTCTAACAAGTATTGAATTAATCTCTTGTGGTGTGCAAGAGGACTGGATGTACCCTTGGTTATAAGGGGAACCAGGATAAATCTCAAAGTCCATTTACTTACTGCAGTTTATCATTAAGCTTTTTCTTAAACACAGAAAATTCAACTACCATATCACTAAAAAACAAGAGAATTTACTTACACCTAATTCACCCCCCCCCCTCTTAGGCGTACTTCTGTCCTTACAATTGGCATCAGAGCGGGTTAAGGTAACTTACTCCTCGATCAAATATACATGGCTTCCGCACAACCTGTTTTTAGAGATGGTGGTAGCAGTACCAAGCCACCATGTTTTGTTGGAGAGCACTACGATTTCTGGAAAACACGTATGCAAGCATATCTTGAAGCACAAGGAGATGACATATGGGATGCAGTTGAAAATGGGCCTCATATTCCAAAAACTGTTATCAATAACAAAGAAGAAATTAAGAAAAAGAATTCTTGGACTGATGATGATAAAAGAAAAGTGATGTTTGATAAGAAGGCTAAAAATATATTGCAATCTGCACTAGGAATGGATGAATTTTTCCGGATATCTCACTGCAAAACAGCAAAAGAAATATGGGATACACTGGAAATAACTCATGAAGGCACCATTGAGGTAAAAAGATCTAAACTCAACACATTATCACAAGAATATGAGTTGTTTCGAATGTAGCCCGGAGAGTCTATTCTAGACTTGCAGAAAAGGTTCTCCCACTTAACAAATCACTTGACAGCACTTGGAAAAATTCACCAATGATGAACTAAATCTAAAAGTACTAAGGTCATTGACAAGGGCCTGGCAACCAAAAGTTACAGCAATATCCGAAAAGAAAAGCCTATCCAAAATGTCTCTTTCTGCACTATTTGGAAAACTTCTAGAGCACGAAATCGAACTTGGAAGGCTAGAACAAAATGAAAGTCAAGAAAAGAAGACCAAAAATATTGCTTTAAAGACCGAATCAAGAGAACAAATCAAAGATAATGATTCAGATGAAGATGAAAATATTATCCTTCTTGTTAAGAAATTTGGTAAGTTTCTTAAAAATGATAGAACATTCAAAAAGAAAAGCTTCAAGAAGAAAGATAATTCTACATCAAATCAAAACTTCACTTGCTTTGAATGTGGAAAACAAGGACATATTAAAGTAGATTGCCCAAATCTTGCTAAGAAGAATGTCAACAAAAAGAAAGACTTCAAGAAGGCATACATAGCTTGGGAAGACAATGAAGTAAGTTCATCTTCAAAAACAGAAAGTGAAGAATGCGCCAACGTTGCATTAATGGCCTCGCATCAATCAGATGATGAAGAAGAGGTTAGTAATATAGACTCTCCTCATTATAATAAGACTAATAATGAATTAATTATAGAATACAATGATGCTCAAAATACAATAAAGGAATTACTTATTGAATGTAAAAATCTGTGTAAACTAGTATCAATACAAAAGAAACAAATCTCAAGTTTACAAGAACAAGTTGATATTATGGAGAAAAATTCTGAAAAACTAACACAGAATTTTGCATGCAATAAATGTGATTCCCTCTATTTCAAAATTATTCAATTAAATAGGGTGATTGAACGGTACGAAAAGGGGCAATTAAGATTGGAAAATGTTTTAAATATGCAAAGATACTCAAATGACAAAAGTGGTCTTGGATATTCAAAATTTGATAAACCAAATTTGAACAAAACTATTTTTGTTAAAGCAAGTAGTCAATTTAATCAAGAAAAGATTATAGTTATGAAAAAGGATGATCTTTATAATAAGAAAATTATTCAAAATAAATCTCTTACATATGCTACTAATAGTAGATTTAATCCTACTTGTTCTTATTGTGGTCTTCATGGTCATACACCTAATACATGTCATATTAGAAATATTAGTGTTCCAAGAGGGCATTACATATGGGTAAAGAAAGGTACTAACCATCAAGGACCCAAAGCACATTGAGTACCTAATAAAGTTTGATTTCAATTTTGTAGGTACGCAAACAAGAAACTTCAAACATGTGGTACTTAGATAGTGGCTGCTCCAAACACATGACGGGTGATATAACAAAATTTTCAGCTTTAACACTTGAGTCAAAGGGACATGTAGTATATGGAGACAACAACAAAGGAAAAATTTTAGGCATTGGAAAAGTCGGTACAGCACCATCCCTCTCGATTGAAGATGTCTTATATGTTGAAGGTCTAAAACATAATCTCATAAGCATCAGCCAACTTTGTGACAAAGGATACAAGATAGTTTTTAATAAAGATGAGTGCATCATCCAAAATGAAGCTACAAATGAAACTCAGTTTGTCGGTAAGCGTTTCAAAAACATTTTCATACTTAATTTTGAGGATTTATCCTTAAAAATTAAATGTCTTTTGGTAAGCGACAATAATGATGCTTGGCTATGGCATAAGAGATTTGCTCATATTCACATGGATCATTTAAACAAATTGGTCAAGCATGATCTTGTTGTAGGCTTACCAAAAATGAAATTTATAAAGGATAAATTATGTGACGCTTGTCAAAAAGGCAAACAAACAAAAAGTTCTTTCAAACCTAAAAATGTCATTTCAACCTCTAGACCACTACAATTGATACATATGGACTTGTTTGGTCCATCAAGAACCAAAAGTCTTGGTGGAAACTCATATGGACTAGTTGTTGTTGATGATTACTCAAGGTTCACTTGGACCTTATTTTTGGAAAATAAAAATGAAGCTTTTAAGGCATTTAAAAACTATGCCAAGCTAGTCCAAAACGAACAATCTGCCAAAATTGTATCAATTAGAAGTGATCATAGAAGGGAATTTCAAAATACTTCATTTTGTGAAGAAAATGACATTTTTCACAATTTTTCTGCACCAAGAACACCACAACAACATGGGGTCGTTGAGAGAAAGAATAGATCCTTGATAGAGCTTGCTAGAACTATGCTAAACGACTCAAATCTACCAAAATACTTTTGGGCAGATGTTGTAAACACAACATGCTATGTTTCCAACCGGGTAATCATTAGGCCAATTCTTAAGAAAACTCCATATGAACTTTACAAAGGTAGAAAACCCAATATCTCTCACTTCCACATTTTTGGATGTAAGTGTTTTGTGATAAATAACGATAAAGACAACCTTGGAAAATTTGATGAAAACAGCTGATGAAGGTATATTTCTCGGTTACTCTTTATCTAGTAAAGCATTTAGAATTTTTAATAAAAGAACTTTATTAGTTGAAGAATCAATGCATGTAACTTTTGATGAAACTAACCCCATAAAAGAGGAAAATATTATTTCTTGTGATGATGATGTTTTTGAAAGCGATGATCCAAGCAAAGAACTTCAAACTAATCAACCACAACAAGAAAGTGGAGTCAATATTGAAAGGCAAAGTGATGATCTTCCTAAAGAATGGAGAACCCATAGATATCACCCTATTGATAACATCATAGGTGATATAAACAAAGGAGTCACAACAATATTAAAATTGCAAGATGCTTGCTTAAACATGGCGTTTGTTTCTCGAATCGAACCCTCCAAAATTGGTGAAGCACTTAAAGATGATCAATGGATACTTGCCATGCAAGAAGAACTCAATCAATTTGAAAGAAGCCAAGTTTGGGAACTTGTTCCTAATCCTGGAAATAAACACATCATTGGTACAAAATTGGTGTTTAAAAATAAACTAGATGAGAATGGCATAGTTGTTCGCAACAAAGCTAGATTGGTCGCTCAAGGATACAATCAAGAGGAAGGGATAGACTTTGATGAAACATTTGCTCCGGTAGCAAGATTAGAGGCAATACGTCTACTATTAGCATATGCTTGTTCCATGAATTTTGAGCTATATCAAATGGACGTGAAGAGTGCCTTTCTCAATGGGTACATAAATGAAGAAGTCTATGTCAAGCAGCCCCCTGGATTTGAAGATTCCAAAAATCCCTCACACGTTTACAAATTGAAAAAGGCTCTTTATGGTCTAAAACAAGCTCCAAGAGCTTGGTATGATAGATTAAGCACCTTTTTATGTGAACGAGGATTTGACAAAGGAGAGGTTGATAAAACGTTATTTGTCAAAAGAGAAAATGGTCACACATTATTGGTTCAAATTTATGTTGATGATATAATATTTGGATCAACCAACAGGGACATATGTGAAGAATTCTCTTCAATAATGCAAGGAGAATTCGAAATGTCCATGATGGGAAAATTAAACTATTTTCTTGGACTTCATATCAAGCAACTTGAGCACGGCATCTTCATCAAACAAGCCAAATATTGTAAAGAATTACTAAAGAAATTTAAAATGGAGAATTGCAAAGAAAGTACAACTCCAATGGGCTCCAGAACATATGTTGATAAAGATGCATCAGGAATTTCAATCGACATATCCAAATATCGAGGTATGATTGGATCATTATTATATCTAACGGCCAGCCAGCCAAATATCATGTTTAGTGTTTGTCTGTGTGCAAGATTTCAGGCAGATCCGAAAGAATCACATCTAGTAGCTGTTAAAAGAATTATGAAGTATCTGAAAGGAACGACAAATGTAGGCCTAACAGCAATTACATGACTATGGAGTTGATCTCGGATGCATTCCCTTAAGATGTGATAACACAAGCGCAATAAACATCTCAAAGAATCCAATCATGCACTCTAGAACTAAACACATCGATATCCGACATCACTTTCTACAGGATCATGTGCTTAAAGGTAATGTTGAGGTAACATTTGTTGACACACACAATCAATTGGCTGATATATTTACAAAACCATTACCTAAAGACTCATTTTATAAAATCCGAAGAGAACTTGGTATTTTGAATGAAAATGATCTTTAAACATTGTATGATATACATAGTTTGTCATTTAATGATTATTGATTTTTGATATATGAATTTGTGGATTACATGATGCGATTGTCATAAAAAAAATTCAATTTTTAAGCAAAACTGTGTGTGTGTAGTCGAATACACATTCCCAGAAAAACGTGTATTCGAATACAAGAAGGTGTAGTCGAATACACCTTTGCGTTTCTGCCCAGATATAAAAGTTGATTCACGTTTTAGGTTTATTTTGGTATTCGAATACAGCTCTAGTTCCTTCTCTCTTCTCTCAAAAAAAAACTCATCCATCCTCCTTTCCCTCACTTACCCATTCACCCAACCTAGCAAACCACATCCCTCTTTGCTTCTCTCTTGTCATTACTCTTCAGATTTCTCACAAATCTCCCATTTTCTCTAAAACCCATTTTTCCCCAAAAATCTCCTTTCTCACCATGGATGCTCGCAAGCGAGGACCACGAACCAAGCATGTAGCAGTAGGTCCTTCACGAAAACGAACAAGGAATCCTAACATCACATATCTATCCCGGCTTCTACACACACCGGAAGAAATTGATCATTTTCGCACATTCTACTCTGACAAGCGCCTTATTATCCCAAAGTACGGTACCTTAGACTCTTTCGCTGACTTTAACTTTCCTAGGTTACTCAAAGCACAACTTGTTGAAGAGTTTATAGGTT
This sequence comes from Cicer bijugum, assembly GCA_037974875.1. Lineage (NCBI taxonomy): Eukaryota > Viridiplantae > Streptophyta > Magnoliopsida > Fabales > Fabaceae > Cicer > Cicer bijugum. Next base: position 2,660,364 of record JBBPBT010000959.1, on the reverse strand, counting down.
ACAAAGGTCCTGTTTATCCAGACTTGGTTAGGGTTTTCTATTGCAATCTTACCCAAGAGGGAAAACTGCTAGTATCTAGAGTTAAGGGTAAAACCATTCGGTTAAATACCAAAACCATCGGCGAAATTTTGAATATCCCCTTTAATGGTGAAAAGTTTTGTCCCAACAAATTGTGTGAATGGGGCAATATTTCTAAATATGATGCGTATTCTCTTTGTCGGTTTGACAGAAACACAATGGAACAAAAGAGAACCTTGGCAGGTTCCAAATATGCCCAGCAACGGTATGGAGTGGGAAATCTTACTGTGATTATCGCCTTCTGCACTATTTCCTTAGCTACATTCTGGTTCCGAAGGCTAGGAACTACTCCCAAATTTCGGAGTTTGAACTACAAATTATGAATTTCATGTTTGAAGGTCGTCAACTAAATTGGGCGTTTTTTGTGAAATCTGTTATGTTTGGATCTCGCGAGGTGATTGGCTTACCCTATGCAAAGGAAGTTTCCCGGATTTTGGAACACTTTGGTGTGGACTTCTTTGATGAAGTTATGTTTACACCCACCAAAGAAAATATGTTAGATTTAGGTGTCTTGCCTAGCATGCGGATAATATGGAATGAGGAGCTTGAAGTTTTTGTGCATAAAGGTGATCATGGTCAATCATCTGATGCTGCACAGGATGACAATGCTGGACCTTCAAACGCTGCTGCTCAAGAAGATGAAGAGGAAATTGCATTTGATGATGATTATATCTCCAATCAAATGATCATGACTCGCCTTGATTCCTTCCAAACCTTCTTCCAAACTCAATTCGATAATTTGACCACTTCTATCGACTCTCGCTTCAACAATATTGAAACTACTATTGCTCGCAATCATGACGCTCTATCTCAAGACATTAGTAGTTTATCAGACAAAATTGATCATTTCCACATTCTGAAAGATTTTGATTAAGTCCCTTAGTTGGCATGTATTTGTACTCATTTAACATTTTGCATTTTGGATTATGGTGTATTTTGTATTGATGTGTTATGTATTAACTTTTATGATGTTATGACTTAATTTCTATTTATGATATTCTCCTTGTTCACTTATATGTCGTTTGTATGATTCTACTCGCAACTTGTATGTCTCTTTTTCTATTTTTTTCTTCTTTTTGACCATGTCAAAAGGGGGATAAAATTTGGTATTGTTGTTGCATTTCAAATCTTGTAGGTACTCAAAAACAATCTTTTCAAATCATCACATATAACGGGGGAGTATGCATATATTATGGGGGAGCAATGATTTCAACTATACACTTTCTTCACAACAACAAAATTTTGTCATAATCAAAAAGGGGGAGAATGTAAACTACATATTTTTGATGACAACAAAGACCACCGATTATGGACGATGCAACAAAATCAAAAAGAAGATCAATAAGCTTCATAATAAGCTTCAAATCCAAACAATAGATGATAAAATGTAAAGGTATATGATACTAACCAATACTTCAAGTACATGAGAACAAGTCACATTTATACATGCATTTAAAATAGTTTCAAAAGTCCAAACCACATTAGCAAAGTATTTAAAAATCATATTTTTGACTAAGTACATAAGTGTATTCGAATACACCATGTTGTATTCGAATACAACTTAAGTCAGAGGCAAAAATTTAAATGTTGTATTCGACTACAACAATGTGTAGTCGAATACACTTCAATTCAGTGGCCAAATTTCATATATGTGTATTCGACTACACACATCTGTAGTCGAATACAAGTTAAGTCAGAGGCTAAAATTAACTAATCTGTATTCGACTACACCAATGTGTATTCGAATACAAGATGTAAAATTTGAATTTTTTGAACATTACAAAGATGTGTATTCGAATACACATATACTGTATTTGAATACACCTGGAAACATTACAATTTTTCAGATCTGGGATGGCTCTAGAACATTGTAATTTTTCATCAAACCTCTTGGATCAATGGCCACGAATCTGAAGGGATGTTTTATGGAGTATAAATACCCCATAACTTCATATAAAAAAATGAACAATCCTTGAATTAATTCATTAAACAACCTTGAACAAAATTCTGATTTTTCTTAGTACTTGCATTAGATTTTCATATCATTCTAAAAGTTCTCAAGTACTTGAATTGCTATTGAGTTGTTTATCAATATACCACATCTTAGACTCATTCAAACCTTATTGTATCATTTGTACAAGATAGCTTAATCTAAGATAGTGGTGTGCTATCTTAGAAGTATTGTTAGAAGATTTGTAGCAAGAATCCCAGGGTGGGAGTTGTACATTTTCTGGCAAGTATTGAATTAATCTCTTGTGGTGTGCAAGAGGACTAGACATACCCTTTGTTATAAGGGGAACCAGGATAAATCTCAAAGTCCATTTACTTACTGCGGTTTATCATTAAGCTTTTTCTTAAACATAGAAAATTCAACTACCATATCACTAAAAAACAAGAGAATTTACTTACACCTAATTCACCCCTCCCTCTTAGGCGTACTTCTGTCCTTACATAACGTATCATAGGTTGCACTCAGTCCGAGTATAGAGTTCACTCATAAGTGTGTGAATCTTGTTAGGGTGTAAAGAAAAGTAAATAAAATGAAATAAATCATCATAATGAAAATAAATTGACAAAACACATATAATCATATTCACAATATAACAAAATAAATAAAACAATAGGGATAATATAAATAAAATAATACATACTAAAATAATTATATATAAATAATTAGATTGGACTTGACTCTAAAAAGTCTCCAGTGAATTCGCCAGTATCACGTCTGATTTATCCGCGAAAAAAGAGTCGTCAATAATTTTTTTTTAAAGGGAAAATTAGATAAAACATATAATAAAACTTTTTGAAAACAAAAATAGATTCGAGAGTCGATTACGAATAGGTAAAGTAATATCACCCTACATCATCCGTTAAAACGGTTATCCAATAATTAATTGTATATAAATTTTTTATTTAATTAATTATTTATTTTACCCCTAAACAAATTATAAAAAAGAAAATAAATTATTAACATTAATAAAACAAGGAAAAACAATTTTTATTATTAATTTGGTTTGACAAGGGAAAAATACTTGCTCCTATGTATCCTACGGTGCAATAGGGAAATCAAAAAACACATAGTTCTTGAGTACAAATTTTTTTTTATTGTAATCCGATTTTTAACATTACTCTATTTTAATTATTTTTTATTAAGATAATTATTATATACGTATTAAAAATAAAAATTTAATAATAATAATAGTAATAACTAAAAAAAAAAGTTGAGATGTCTATTCACATATTGTATCTTTATTTTTGTTTTAAGGTAAAGAAAAATTGATTTTTATTATTATTATTATTATTATTATTATTATTATTATTATTATTACTATTATTATTTATTTATTTTTGTGATCTCAATAGTGCTCCTCCATTTCTACTCTTATGTTAATTGATCACCATTAATCTGTTTCTTTTCATTCAATTTATCACTATTATATTGATTTTTGTTACCATTAATTAACTCTTTTTTATTTCTTTTCATTTAAATGAAGATCATTATAATGATTTTTGTTACCATTAATGCTTTAAATTAACCTTACAAAATACATTTATAATCATAAAATAATTAAGGGTCATAACTCTTCAAACCAATTTGGTTTTAACATTTTATCATCACCAAAAAGAGGGGAGATTGTTTGAACTAAGTTGGTTGAGGAACTATGGACCTTACTTGTTTTGACGATGACAAAATAATTATGCGGTAACAATATATAGCACTAATGTTGTGTTTGTGCGCAGTTCCTCGATCAAATTTATTTTAAATGACTTTACGCAACATCCTCTGATGATTGGACTAAATCAAAGAAACACCAAGACTCCTTTCTCGTTTCCATATTTTGGTGAATGCGGTCTGAAACGTGTGTCTAGTGACTTTATATTATACAAACAATGCTCTAATTAGTCTAGCTCTAATGACTACAACAAGCATATGATCACTCCGCCTCTTAAAAAGCAAGTAATCGTTTGTCTTTGATTAAGTGTGACAAACAAGTGATTATCTACTTCATAATCGTGTCAAGCATTTGATCATCTAACTATGTCTAAAAGTCAACATAATAATTAATAGTCAACACTCTAGATAGTCAATGCTCTCATGAAAAGTCCATGCTCTAAAGAAGAAAAATTTGTGCATCTTGTGCCCAACACTCTAAATTTGTTATTTGTCTAAAGGTCTTTGTGACATACTCTGATCATAATATCATATTATCTCTATGCCTCTATACCAAGATACGCATAATCAATTATCAATACTTATTTCGGACACAATTTAATGATGAATAAATCTCTAAAGATTTGATACAAAACTTCATGATATATGTTAATTTCTTGTAATCAGGACAATGACCAGAAACCCCAAAATTTCTCTATAAAAGGACGAGCAACCCTCTTTAATAGATATAACGAAATGCACTGCAATAAGCACAATACAGTCATCTCTACACTCTTGGTCTCTAACCTTGTTTTGTGTAAGTGGTGTGAAACAATTTATGAGAATACAACATTGTAAACACCATATTGTTAGAATACTCATAAAACCCATAAACTTACTATTTTATAACCTTGCCCAGTAGTGGTTGCATTCCTCAATAGCTTGATTGTACTAAACTAGAAGGTTCAGAAAAATTCAACACAATCAGTTTGACTAGTAGGTGATCAATAGAAGTGTGATTCAGTTGGTGAATTAGTTGATTAAACCCTTTAGTTTGAAGGGATTGGACATAGCTACCTTATTGATGGTGAAGTAGGATAAATCGGTTGTGTTGTTATGTGTTTCTGTTTTATTTGCTCTTCCTCATCACTTTGTTTTAATCTTGTTAAAATGTTTTTGAAAATAAAGCATAATTCAAGCCTCATTACTTGTGTCTCCCATTCTAGAAAGACAATAGTGATGAAACATAACTTTATGGACAACAATATAAACACATGTTTAATTGCTTTAATATATATCAAATATTTGGGAAGTGAGCCCAACGAATATAGTCATTTTAAACAAAATATTCAAATTGAAGATCAATTGGAAGATGAAGGCAATAGTTCAATTTACAAATCAACCAACACTTGTTCAAGAAATAACATGTCAAAAACGCTTTAAGCAAACTTCAACTTTCTTCATTATATCTTTGGATTATCATTTACTAAGTTTGTCGTTATTTATCTCAAATAATTGTTGAGAAGTTTCAAGATCCCAAACACTTTTATCATACACATCATTTGTAACTCAAGGCTATCTTTTATGGTAGATTGCATGTGTTTGTAAAAATTCTTTCAAGGCTGAAAAGTGATTGTAAAAATCTTTTCTAGGTTGAAAGGTGAAAATTGTAATTGATTCAGGTGTTATCTTGAGGAAACGTGTGGAGAAAAACATTCTTGGTTCTGAAGCACATAGTAAAAATCTCACGATTGTGAGAATTGGACTAGCCCAAGTTGGGTGAACAAGTATACTTTTTGGGTGTGATCTTTCTATCCTTTATCTCCATTTATTTATCACTCACTTAACATTGATCACGATGTGAATTCAGTTTTTATTGTTATATTAGTAACAAAGAATGTTCTACTTTTATTGTTTATCAAACCAAGATCATTCTTGTTATTTTGGAACTGTGGAGAACATTCTTCGTTTTACAAAATTTTGTCAAGAACGTTCTTCATTTCTCTAAATGAACTTGCTTCTTTTAATATGATCTTGCCATCAACTTTTATATATTTGGATGAATTCAATGGTTTCTTGTTTGTTCACTTATGTAATTCATTTTGATGAATTTGTTGAAGCGTGGACAAATAAGGTTATACATTTTGGTAACACGAAAATTCAAACAATTGAGGTAGCTTTTGTTTATATTTTTGTGTCATCATATCAGACTCCATAAAATACTATATTTGAATTAAAATTGTGATTCACTTTCAAGTTTATAATGTTGCATATAAATAGATTATTGTAAAGAGTGGATATAGTAGTGGTCAGGTTCAGTTTTGATGTGAAACTATTAAGGTACCTTTTAAAAAATTTTAATCTCCTATATATGTGTTAAGTTTCACACATGATTTTTGTTTGTAAGCAAAATAGAAATGGCTTCACAAAGATAAAGCAAACATTAAAAACAACTTTATGCATAATTCTTCCATTTATATATTTGGTTAAATTAATTTTTTATTTTTTTTTTTTATGTTTTAGACAAATTTAAGGTTTGATTGCATGCAATGTACTGTTAATTTTTTTTTTCTGAAAGAATT
>JBBPBT010000959.1:2627128-2643169 GCA_037974875.1 Cicer bijugum | reverse complement strand
ATTAAAGTAATTTTTAGCATTTTCAAAAATCTACCATAATCACTTAAGGTATGATTTTTTAACCTTATTTAAGAAACAATATATATATATATATATATATATATTTTACTTAACGAAAAGTCCAAAATACCCTTAGTGCTTTTTATTATATTTTTTTTTTTGCAAATAAAAAAAGGAAGAGCTGGCAAAATTAGGTGTCAACAGCCTAACTATTTATTTATATTATTATTTTTATCATTTTTTATTTTTTAATCATATATTTATTGTTCATAAAGACTTTAAAAGTAGCGGACAAAATTAGGTGTCTACAACTTCCTCCTCTTTTTGCTTTGATTTTACTTGGGAGTAAAAGAAAAGTAAAGATAACCACAGTAATTTTGTTCAAAAAAAGAAGTTTGTTGGAGAACAATGTAAGTTGCATTCTTGTTTGGGTGCGAGTCGTTTTCATGGCTTTAAGATCCAAGTCGTTTTCTCGGCTTTTGGTGCGAGTCGTTTCCCTGGCTTTAACATGCGTGTTGTTTTCTTAGCTTTAGTTGTGAGTCGTTTTCCCGGCTTTCAACATGCGGGTCATTTTCTCGGCTTTGGGTGCGAGCCGTTTTCCCGGATATAACATGCGGATCGTTTTCTCGGCTTTGGGTGCGAGTCGTTTTCTCGGCTTTAACATGCGGATCGTTTTCTTGACTTTGGATGCATGTCATTTTCTCGGCTTTGGATACGATTCGTTTTTCCGGCTTTAACATGCGGTCGTTTTCTCGACTTTGGGTGCGAGTCGTTATCTCGGCTTTAACATGCGGGTCGTTTTCTCGGCTTTGAATTTATAAAATATCTTGAATGAATTCATGAGTGAATGAATGAATGAACTGGATGAATGAGTGAATGAATGAAATGGATAAGTGATTGAGTGAATGAAATGGATGCATGAATATGTTGGTTTTTATCAATATTTTTATTAGACACGACCATTCAAATCCTGAATGCGAAAAGCATTTATACACTTCTCTTGAACTTGATATCTTTGATCTATCTTCTGCGATCTTAAGTTGGATCTCATGTTGCTGTCTGCCTTGTACTGGAACCAACATTTATTTTCGTGTTATAGTCTGATTCATTTTATTGATCATATCCTTTTGAGTATATATTCTTTATTTTTTGTTTTTGTTTTTGTTTTTGTCTTTTTTTTTCTTCGAGTTTGCCCTTTCAGGTTTTCAATCCAACAGATATTTATTATATTTTTGGTACCTTAATTTTTGCCTAGGTCGCCTTTTCAGGTTTTCAACCTAGCGGATATTTTTTTGTCCCATAATTTTTGCCTAGGTCGCCTTTCAGATTTTCAACCTAGCGGGTATTTTTTTGTACCTTAATCTTTGCCTAGGTCGCCCTAGCAGGTATTTTTATTGTTTTTACCCTAATTTTTGCCTAGGTCGCCTTTTCAGGTTTTCAACCTAGCAGGTGTTCATTATTACTTTTTGTACCCTAATTTTTTCTTAGGTTGTCCCTTTTAGATTTTCAACCTAGTGGGTATTCATTATTACTTTTTGTACCCTAATTTTTGCCTAGGTTGTGAATTTCAGGTTTTCAACCTAGCGGGTATTTATTATTACTTTTTGTACCATAATTTTGGCCTAAGTTGCCCATTTTAGATTTTCAATTTAGCGGGTATTTATTATTTAAGTATGCTATTATTTTTTTACGACGTTTGAGTTTATCGGGAGGGGAAAATATTTTTTTATCAATATTCGTGAGGATCATAGTTCCACCTGAGAAAGCTTCCTTCACGACGTGTAGGTCGTCATAGTTAGGGGTCCATTTCCCACGATAATCCTTTTAAATGGGTAAGATCTTTTTTAGCACCAAGTCTTCTTCTCGAAATTCTAGATGACATATTTTTTTCATATACATTATTTTTAGTCTTTTCTTATATAATTTCCCATGACATAAGACTGTCAACCTTTTTTCTTCAATTAAATTCAATTGATCAAAACACGTTTGTACCCATTCTGACTCCTCTAGTTTGGCTTCCATTAATACTCTTAGCGAATGGATTTCTACTTCAATGGGTAGCACAACCTCCATCCCATATACTAGGGAAAAAGGGGTTGCCCCAGTTGAATCAACATGCGATACTCTTGTAGTGCAAACGACGACATCATATGCCAATCTTTATAAGTTACCAAATTTTTTGAAGTTTTTATTTACTACTTCAAATGCTCCATTCATTTTTCGTTTGTATGCAGACGAGTTGTGGTTTTGAATTTTGAACGTGACACACAATTCATCTATTATTTTGTCATTCATGTTTGTATCATTTTCAACAATAATCTTGCTTGTTACGCCATAACGACATATTAACTCATTTTTTATGAATTTGACTACCATATTTTTGGTTACATTGTCGAACAAAGCGACCTCTACCTATTTGGTAAAGTAATCGATTGCAACCAAGATGAAGCGATGTCCATTTGGTGTTTTAAGTTTGATCATTCTGATGACGTCTATGCCCCACATCGAGAACGGGCAAGGTGTCAGCTCGAAGAATCTTTCTAGACGTGGTATGTCCGCCCATATGGATCCTATAAGAGCCGTCGTGGACATCTTGTAGAATTTATTTCGCATCATTGACGTCTCATATTTCGCGCCCCAACATATGATTATCATAAAAATGGATTTGACAAAAAAAAAAAGATTTATGACACAAGAAAGTGGTGAAGGAAGGTTCAGACAATGATTTTTAATGAGAAAATCTATGGTACAATGATTTGTAGAAAGAAAAGAAGATAAGGTGATCTCTTATAGGTAAATGACCCAATTTGTTAGTAGTATTTCATGAAAGAAGCGTGCTAATAACTCATGCCACAATTTCAATCATGTTTTTAACATACTTTGGAAGATATGATTTGCTCCAATCTATATTCAAAGTCTTTCGAAATATGTTCAACTTTGACCTTGATGTGTGTATGTAAGTTGTATTTTTTGATCATCCATTTTTTAGATTCTCAAACTAGTCATCTTTTTTCATTCTATATTTTTTTTGTGGCCCTAATTTTTGTTTAGATCGCCCTTTTAGATTTTCAACTTAACGGGCTTTTTTTCTTCTAAATTTTGCCTAGGCCGCCCTGTTGGGTTTTCGAACTACCATGTCTTCATTGGTTTTTGCACCCTCATTTTTGCCTAGGTCGCCCTTTTGAGTTTTCAACCTACAGAGTTTTTATTCATATTTTTATACCCTAATTTTTGCCTAGGTCATCCTTTTAGATTTTCAACCTAGCAGGTCTTCATTTTAGATGTAACACTTTTGAAGCATCAAGGTGTGCACGTAGTGATAAGTCTTCTTGATCCATATTGGTGTGGATCAAAGCCACACTTGAGAGTTTTTTTTTATGGAATTGGGGCTCATACAGTCGGGAGTCCACTTGTCATGCTAGTCCTTTTAGATATGTGAAATCTTCTTGAACGTTAATTCCTTCTTTTGTTGCTCCAAAGTTCATTTGTTCTTCTTTTAAGATCTTTCGAAATAATTTTTCGTAACATGAGGTAGTCAACATTTCTCTTGAATTGAATGTCTTCGGTCAAAACATGTCATTTGCTCTTAATAAGGGGATTTTTGTTTGAGTGGGTCGTACTACCTTTATTCTATATAATAAGAATCAAAGGGGTGCCCCAATTATAGTCTATTACTCACGGAGGGTATTCTAGAATTACGAGGAACTTTCCATCTAGCTTTTCTCATACATTAGAATATTCGTGACTTTCATTCTTGTGAACGACTATTCTTCATCATAACTTACTTTGAATATTGAAGATAAAGTAGCTATGACCAGCTAGTTGATTATACTATTGAGGGACATGATGGAAAATGATTATCTTCTTATTCCAGCTTTTCAATTATTGATTTAGTTGATTGAGAGTTATATTCAAACCTCATATACTTTTGATATCTTCATTTTTCGATTTGTAGGCGGCTATAATACTCACAATACAAAGTTCAAATTCCTTACATGATTGATATATTCAAAACACATTTAGACAATGATTAAGATAAAAACCACTTTTCTAGGGGATTAACGTAACATCAATTTCTTGCCCTCCAACATATGAAAGTCCATCTAGCTAGTGGGTTTTATTTATACCGTTCTCGAATGTAGTGGAATTTATAGCATGATTGAAATTATGTATGAGATCTTAGCAAACATATTTCTAAATGGACTACTTCCAAATATGCTTGGTATATGGTTTAACGAGATAACTAGTATGAATTGCCTCTTCCCAGAACTAATTAGATATGTTTGCATTTGACAACATGCATTTTACCCTTTCTAACAAAGTCCCATTCATTCTTTCAACTAAGCCATTTTGTTGAGGGGTTTTGCTTATATTATTATTCATGAATATACCATGCTTTTTTACATTAATCATTAAACATAGAATTGCAATATTCCAAAACATTATCAGTTCTAAGAGCTTTAATCCTTTTATTGCACTGAATTTCAACCTTGGTTTTCCATTCTACAAATGTTTTAAAAGTCTCATATTTGGTTTTTATTAGAAATATCCAACCCTTCCTACTGTAGTCATTAATGAAGGTTATAAATATTTATTACCTCCATGAGTAGGTATCCTAGATGGTCCTCAAAAGGTCTGAGTGAATATATCCCAATTTGTCCTTTGTCTTGTGAAATTCAATAAAGAATTTCACCTTTGTCTACTTGCCACATACATAATGTTTGCAGAACTCAGGGCCTCCCAACTTGTCATCACCCAACATACCTTGATTACACAGTTCATTCATCCCTATTTCACTTATATGTGCCTAGCTTTTGTGCCATAGGCTGGTGCTGGTGACTTCTTTGTGGACCACTGCATTAGTCTCTCCAATGATAGTGCTTCCATTCAACACACACAACTAGTTCTAGGGTATTTCTCCCTTCATCACTATCCTTGAACCTTTGAGTATTTTTAGTATTGAGTTTTCAGCTATGAAACTGTAACCCTCTTCCTCAAGAGTTCCTAAAGAGATAAGACTTCTATTTTACCCAGGATCTGTTGGTTATTTGACCTCTGTACTTAGGATATTTTATACAATGTTACTAGCAACGTTATCTAATTTTTCCTAAGTATTGAAATTAATATCGAAACCAACGTGATCAATATTATTCCAATTCAACAGTGATAAATTCAAACTTTATCAAGACAAAGAATTACAATTGCATGTATTATCAATATAAGAAAACTGAAACACATACAATGCTAATTCCACAGATTAATCAAGACAGAATTTTATCAATACAAACATTCAAGATTAATCATTCATGCAATATTAAAGAAAAGAGAAAAGATAAGAAGATCATGCACCAGGATTTATACTGGTTCAGCTGTCAGTATGACAGCCTACATCCAGTCTTGAAATCAAACCGATTTCAGCCTTTTTCCAATAGAATCGTCTTGAGAACGTTTTATAGATTGTCCAGCTCACACAAGGCCTATCTATCCAACTCACTCGCTTCTATTACACAACCACCTTATCCCTGGAGTTAATTACCAAACTCACACGAGATAACGATGAGACTTCTTTTTTGATAAAACACTTACCAATGAAGATAGTCACCAGTTTCTATATGGGGTTTTTCGCGTTCTTTACAGATTGTTGTTTACAGAAATGATAAAAGATCCAAGATCACTAATGTTGGCGACTCAATCAAACTATGAATTACACACAATAAGGATTTGCCAAAAGAGTATTTTGTGTGTGTTTTCAATTCTTTCTCTCAAAGTATTTTTCCAGATTTCAGTGTTATGAAAACGTGTGTGAAATAATTGTTTCAAGTGTATGTATTTGTTATGAGGAAAAGTGATTTGATTCAGCTTATATATGTTAAAAAAAAACAGCAGTTCAATCGATTCCTCAATCGATTTCATAAGGTTTTAAAACAGCTTAATCGATTTCCCAATCGATTATCGCGTTTCTTGTTTTTCTTATTTCTTGAAAACATAAGAATGAATCGATTTGTCAATCGATTCTTTTAATGTATAAATCAGAAACTGAAGCAAGTTCATATTTGAATCGATTGAGTAATCGATTATAGGTGTTTTGTTCCAACAACGAGATCAAAACAATCGATTACGCAGTCGACTAATATTTGTTAACATAATCGATTTGGCAATTGGCTGAATTCTCAAAGTAACACAAAACTTTAATCTAATCGATTTGCCAATCGATTGAAGTGATCATAGTGACTCAAACATTTTGCTTCAATCGATTCGTCAACCGATTTTACTAGTCATAGTGATTTAGATATTTTTCTTCAATCAATTTGCCAATCGATTTGGCTTGTTACAGTGGCTCAGCCATTTAGTTGAAATCAATGTGTCAATCGACTTAGGAACATGTTTTTGATATATGGTTTAACATTTCATTTTTCCAATCGATTACCTAATCAATTAGTATATGCTTTGCAATTTAAGAAACTATTTTCAATTGATTGTCCAATCGATTTGATTCATCACAGAGGCTAAGTCTGATAAAAAAAAATTTCACAATCGATTTGCCAATCGATGGATTCAATAAATGGTTGGTTCTGTGATTCACAAACTCGATTACTCAATTGATGTCCCAATCGATTGTCCAATTGATTGGTTGATTACAGATGCCAAGTCTGATGAAAATTTTTTTTTGAATCGATTTGCCAATCGATTTGCAGAGTACTTGTTTGGCTCTGTGAGTTATAAAATCGATTTCTCAATTGACGTGCTAATCGATTGCTCACTGGATTGATTTAAACCCAGAGTTCAGGTTTCACTAAAGTCCTTTAAGTAATCGATTTCCCAATCGATTCTTTTAATGAAAACTCTAATTCTGAGTCAAGCAATCGATTGTCCAATGGATTCATCAATTGACTTGCTAATCGATTTATTTACTTGTTTATTTTAAGATTTCATTTTTAATTTGGAAAATACTTCAACATGAAATCATATGGATAAGTCTACTTAATAACTACTATAACCACTAATAACACTAGACAGATTTGCATCTTTGTCAAGCTCATCCTCCAATTTTGCTTGATTCCTTGTGTTCCAAGCTTGTCTCCATGTGTTTAGTGTTTGCTTGTTTTTCCTAAAATGTAACTCAGTTCAAACTGTTAGTTTTATCAAATGATGCATGAATATTGTATGTTTGTTAATTATGTCAAAATCATAATCAAGGGACTTATGTCTAATAGGATCATGTCTTACTTTGGACATAATTTTCATAGACCCATCTTCCAACCTTAGCTGAAAAGATCCAATACCAATTACCTTGCAAGAGGCATTGTTTCCCAGGATCACTTGACCTCCAATACCAATTTTCACATGACACTTTCTCTTGCCTCAGATTCTTTCCCATCTGAATTCATGGACAACTTTTTTTCCATTAATGCAACTTGCACATTTTCAAGTGTTATTGAATCTCATCCTCCAATTTAACCTCAATGTTTGTCTTCAAGGTCAAGAACCAATCTATTAAATTCATCCACATTTAATTGTAGTACCAAGTTTCATCTTTAAGGTGTATAATAGTTGCTATAAATACAATCTATTTGCTAGAATTTTGCTAATTAAAGATTTTCCAGTTTTAACCAAACTATTGCAATGGACTTTTCCTTTGGCACTTCCCTCAAAACTCTATCTCCCAAGCACAAGATTATAGCATTATGAGCCTTACTCATTAGATCTTTCTTTTCTTTCTCTAATAGTGTTGGTTATCTCAACTTTATAATAATAAATACATGATGACAATTATAAGTTAAAAAAAATAAAACTTAAAATGTAGATAGAACCACCGTATTTTCAAAAAATATATATGCAATTACATCACTCAGTGACTTCTCGTTTATTAACTAACACGACACAATAGCAAAAATACATATACTCAAATTTAACGGTACAAAAAATTTCATAAATTTTAAAAAATACACCACTAAAATTGTGAACAAATAAAAAAAAAATTTAAATCTCAACTTTATAATGATAAATACATGATGACGATTATAAGTTGATTCATCTATAACTAAACTTTTTTTTGTCTGTAAATAAATTAATAAAAAAAATTATACACAACTGTAAGATACCAAATTTAAATTCAAAATATAATATTCAACATAATCATATCAACATTTGTTAATTAAATTAAACTTTAAAAATCATTCATAGTCAAATTTATTTAAAGTGTACTATTTTTGTCTATGTTGTTCCACAAGGAATCTGGATTCAAGTTTGAAAGAGACATGAAGCAAATGGCAAACAGTCTACGACAAATACTAGTATACAATGTCGGAAAGACGACAATGACCCTTGATGGACAACGAATTGGAATTTTGAAGGTGTAAGTGTGACCGACTAGTGGCTCCCAATTATTCAATGGTGGGCGGGGAAAAACATGCGTGTTGAACTTTTATTTGGAAAAACAAGCCGCATAACAACAAGATTGTTACTATATTTCATTCTATTCGACAATATCTAAAATATTATGTATCGGTCCACAACATTATAGATCAAGTTAGGAATATTAATTCAATGTATAAAAAATCAACATATTCATCTAGAAATAATATAATACATGTGATAATGGATTTAACATATTATTTTAAATCAGACATTTTGTTCAAATATTTACATAGAGAAAAAAAATTACACAAATTTTTCATCTCTCTAAAATTTTTAAATTTCATTTTCAGTCCAATAAAAATATTTAATACTTTTTAATCTTAACAAAATAATTATATAAGCACTTTTAGTCTATATTAAAATGTAACATATATTTTTGAATGAATTTTTTATAGACATATCAACAATACTGTAAAATATTCCTCCACAATATTTGTTTGGATTTTCTATAACATTATGATTTAATTAACATTTTATTTCGCAATGTTGTGATGAACGATTGTGACAAATATCTCACTTCTTGAAATAGCTTTTGTAAATAGAGCAAAACGTTCATCTAGTAATATCTATTTATGAAAAATGAAAAGAAAACTATTTTGTAATTGGTGGCACATAAATAACCTGTTACAATTGTACTATAATTCAGTGGTCATTTTTAATCCAGGAAATATAGAAAGACATAGTATTCAATTATCATTTTTATACAAGTCCAAATCCATTCAACTTTGTAGGACAAATTTTAGTAAATGCTTCGATTTTTCTTCATATTTCACGGGATCTCTTGATACAAATTAAAAAAACTATATAATTTAATATACAAAATAAAAGAGAAAAATGTGTATCAGTGACTAATTAGTTAAAAAATTAACCATAACATATTTCTATTACTTAAAGGATAAACATCTATTTGATTATTAATTGTGTCTCTTGAATTCAGATATAAAACAAATATTTATCATTTATATACAAAATAATGTTTATATTTAAAAGTTGATTAGGTTATATACATAATAGTAGTGATTGCACTATTAGAATACTCTAAGCTACCGATTTGACATAAAATTTTGTCTATCTCAAACAGAGACAAGATTTGAAACAGAAAACAATTAATTGAGACAGAAGTCAAAAGTTGTATGTTAGAAAAAGAATTTAGAGACGGGATAACTGGTTAGATAGTTTGTCTGTCTCTAAAGATCAACGTAGAGACAAATTAATGGTGTTTCAAATATTTTTCCTCTTCAATTATGTGTTTAATTGGAAATATGTATATTTAGAGATCAAATGTATCTCTCTCAAACGTTTTTTATCTTTAATTGTGTCAAAATAAAAATATATATCTAGAGACCATATTTGGCTGTCTATAAATTAAAAATAATTAAAATAATTTGTTATATCTTCTTTCTTTCTTTGTGTTGGCTCTAAGACTCGGTAAGTTTATTTCTCTTTAAATTTTTTCCAAACAAATACCTTTCACATTCTGTAATTATTATTTATTTAGAAGAATATCTTAAAATCTAGTTAAGTTTAACACATTCAGTAACATGTGTATAGCAATCTACCCATCTTCTACCGTAAACAAACTTTCTCATTGTAAATTTGCCTCCAATTAGGGTTGATGTAAAAAATCCGGTTATGAGACCGAGATCTAAAATCAGATCCAAATTCATTTTAAATATTTGGTTAAAATAATATGGTTATAATTCAGTTTGTTTATCAACCGATTGGATATCCACTTATGTTTTATATTTGAATTTAGTTTTTATCCGTTCAACTCTCAAAACTCCTAAATCCTCAAAACTCCAAATTGCCATCACCTCGTCGACCTTCCATCTTTTGATAACGTTTTCTGACAATTTATTACTAACTTCATTGTGATATAACTAATTTCATTTAATCAATTGTTTATTACAAATCAACTATAGCGTATGATAACTAGTTAATGAGCTAAGATATTTAATATTTATTGAACAAGACTAAAATATGATAGACTAAATATTTTAAATATAATTTTTTAAATTATTGATGTTTAAAGGATTAATTTTTTTCAAAATGTTACATTCATATTTTACGTTGGAAATGATATTGAGATTTAGATATTGCTCAAACTCAACTTAATTATAAATGCTAAAGACAAAAATTAATATATTAAACTCATTAGATATTTTAAATTTACTAAATATTGTGGTGGCGGTGTCTATCTCGGTGTTGGAAGCCAACTTTCAAGTATTTGTATTTTCTACGATTTTATTATAGTGCAGTAATTGTTAAATTTGATCGAAAAAACTTTCAATAGTTTGTATTTTCTACGATTTTAGTAATAAGCAATTTATTGAGGTAGTATGAATAACAATCGGTGGTCTTAATGAAGTTAGCAATAAATCCATTTTAATCACAAGGTATTATAAGCAATTGAATGGTTGATGCATGTTTTTTATTGAGCTTTCATTTTGTAAAAATAATCAACTTTTAAATATGATTAATTGATAATTTTTAAATAACCGGTTTTTAAACAATGAATAAATAATTTTAAAAAAATAAACATTAAATAATAATCAATTAATCGATTTTGAGAAAAAATCGATTTTAAAATTGAATTTTTCAAAATCGGTTGCTTAATTAGTAATCGGTTATTTAACCATAACCAATTTTACCGTTGATTTTGTAACCGATTTTAAATTAAATAATGAATTTAGTTATAAATCTAAATTCATATATCAATTTTAAAATGAATATAGTTTGGTTTTTTTAAAAAAGTCAACCATGCACCGCCCTGCCTCCAATACCTCGCACCAATATTGTCAATAACTCCAATCGTTGTTGATGTCTTGTATCCAATACCTCTCCACCATGTATTTTTCTAGGTTCCATTATCCCCGATTGTCTCATTACGAAATTATTTACCCTATCTTCTCTATCGGTAAAACTATTTTGCTCCCTATGTTATTGACAATAGAACATTGTGTATCGGTAAACCTTATTTTCATTTCATCATTGATTTTCTTATTTATCCCTCTAAAACTTAAATATAATTCATCTTCAAGCTCTATTTTGCCATCTTCTTTTTTCACCATCGACTCCCTAAATTATGTCTCTCTCTCTCTCTTAGCATTTGATTGCTTTATGAAAATTTTAATATTTAATAATTTCTTAAATAGTTTTGTTTACTTTAATAGTTTTTTTATTCCACACCTTTTTTAATGGTATTTTATTTTTAATAAGATTTAGAGTGTAGTTCTTCTATTAGTTTGGTCATCTATTTAAATTGTATTTTTTGTGATCCTATTTTTCATTGTACTTTGGCGTGGTTAAAATGTATTTGTTTTACCAATTTGAAATTTGTTAAGGGACTTTGAAGTTTATGTTCCTATTTTTATCATATTGCAACAAAAACACGAGTTTGTATTTTGTTTTAAAGGATATATACAAAAGAGAAGATAGGTTGAGTTATCGTACTCTTATAAGGCTTACTGTTATAGTAAGGAAACACCACATCTTGTAGTTATGGAAAAAAAAAATAACAACTTTGAAATAGCTAGCTTTAAAAGAAACTAGAAATCGGGCCTAGAAAAAGAACAAAAAAGGAATCACAAAATAAATAGCAAAAGGGATAATACAAATACAAATATTTGTACAGTTGATGAGAAATCCTACAAAGAGAGGACTATAATAGCAGAGATAGAGGGATTATAATAATAAGGAATTTTGGTTCTCTTTTCACCATATAAGGGGAGAGATGCAAGAGGGACATGTTTAAAAGAGTGATAAAAACTAACAAAAGATATACTTCTTGTAAAATCCAAGTTCCTAAAAACACAAAATTAAACATAATGCACACATCCAGATCAACCTGTGAGATGTACAGTAAAGGATTTTGATTATGTTTTGGTCTGTGCTAACCAATTATATCTCAACTATTACAAAACATCAGTATATTTCAATATATTTGTCTCATCTCTTTATCCCCAAACTAGACCAACACCATTCATATCACAATCATTACAAAAAGTCGGTACAATTGTCCTATCTCCTGATTCCTAAATTTGACCAACACCACCCATATTTCAATCATTACAAAAAAATATATCATCTTTCTACCCCCACCTATTCATCCCCAAACTAGACATGCACTAATCATATCTCAACCTTTACAAAATACATTTGTATCTGCTTCATCTCATTCCCATTCCCAAACTACTCCAATATATGTCCCATCTCCTAATTCCAAAAGAGAGACATCTTTATATATGCCACAAGATCCTTCCATCAATGACCCGTCACAAACAAATCCAAACACTGAGGTGTCATTCTTTACACCGGAGAACATCAAGTGGAGTTCAAAGAAATAAGACGGACGAATTTGCATAAGATTGGCACTTGAAAATAAGTAATTCTAACATACTAATTCAAGGAAAATATTTTAATTGAGCCAAAGTCCAAATTTTTGTAGTGGAGCCAAAATAAAAATTTAATGGAGCCAAAAATAAATTAGTAGAGCCAAAATGTAAATCAGTAAACCCTAAACCCTAATTCAGTACCAACTAAAACCCTTTATTCTCAAAAACGCCTAAAACCCAAAATACTTGCCGTCTCATTCTCATTCTCGCCGTCGACCACCTTCTCGCTGTTTTCGCCGTCGCCTAGAACTGTTTTCGCCGTCGTCGTGACCCTGTGACCACCGTTCCCACCACCGGTAATATTTTAATGTTCGCACCACCGGTAATGTTTTCACTAATTGTCTATTATTTGTTGTTGTATTCATTGCTAGTTATTTATACATGAAAAGGGTATCTCTTGTACAACAGTATTAATTATATATTCTTTGTTTTAAAGCTTTATTTATATTGTTTTTATTATGACTTATATGCACACATAATTTTATTGTCATTTTGTTTTGTTTATAGAAGTGGAGCCTAAACGGGCTAGAGGTCCTACAAAAATGTTAGATGTATGGGAAATGGAAGATGGTGATTTAATAATTGTTAATTTGGACAAATATGGTCGACCTATTGGTGAGGAAGGGACAACTTTAACTCGTTTCATTGGTAGCGTAGCTAGAAGGAATCAATATGCTCCTATCGACTACGAGTCATGGAAAGTCATGCCAAATGATTACAAAGAAGAAATGGTGAAATTAATAGAGGTATTATGATTATTCATTTAGCTAATATAACATGTTTTTTTAAGAAGACAATTGAGATGTACAATTAACATGTCTTATTAAAATTAACATGTTTTGTTGTTTTTGTGCTTTAACGTGTTTGATGTACAATGATGATATTAGGAATATTTGATGGATTAACATGTTTTTTTTTTAACATCTCTTATTATTTAGAGCAAATTCGAGTTTGTTCCTCCAATAAATGATTTAACAAGAGAAATGTTAAAATCTGAGCTGAATGAGAAATGGAGGCAATGGAAGAGTGATCTAAAGTCAATGGCATATGACCCTACTAAAACAGAAGAAGAAGTTGCATCTCTTGTATCAGATTCTAGGGTTGACCCAAATCAATATCAGAGTTTGGTTCATCATTGGTTTTCTGTTAAAGGACAAGTAAGTCATATATATTATGAGTAATATATTAAAGAGTTTATTATTTAGACTAATATTTTATATCCATTGCAGAAAATAAGTAAAATTAATAGGCAAAATCGTGCTAAGTTTGAAGATGTTCATTGTATGGGTTCAAAAAGTCTCCCAAAGCTTATTGATGAAAAGGTTTATTTCTATTTCTATTTTCATGGCTTTAATTTAAATTAAAAATGAAATGAATTAAACTTATTTGTTTGATTGTAGATAAAAAAGGGCAAAGGAGTGTTGCCTGGACGTAAAGAGATTTACATTGATACCCGCACTCGTAAAGACGGAACAATTGTTAATGAAAAGGCTGCGAGATTGATTGTAAGTTTTGATAATATTTAAATGGTATCAATATATAAAATGTGCATAAATTAAGTTTCACAAAGTGCTGAATTTTTGTTTCAATTGTATGATTTTATTTTATTTTTTAGGAAGAACTAAAAAAACATAGTAATGAGGCTGAAACTTCTCAATCAACCCAAGACACACAAGGTTCTATGTCTTGGAAGGATGACATATTTTATCAAGTACAAGGACCTGATAAAAACGGACGTGTGCGATGTATGGGCAAGATTCCTCATTCTAAAAAATCAAAGGTTTGTACATCTGAAAATGAAGAGTTGCGTGAAAGAGTTAAGAATATGGAAAACTTGTTAGCAAATATGATGACTTTAATTCAAAATCGATTTTCTGGAGAAGATGTGAATGATATAATACAAGCTGCAAGACAGGTATATCATAAGTTATTAATCTTATCAAACTAACTTCATAAGTTCCATACTCGTATTTTTCATAAGTAATATTTTTTATTTTTTTGTGATAGGTTCCTGATGCTACTAGTTCTCAAAACCATTTGAATTCACATAGTCAAAACAACAACGAAAATAATGAAAATGGTAATTAGATAGTATTAGCTAATTTTAATTAAAATTAGTATTTTTTTTCTATTTTATTAGTAATATTTTTATATTGAATCTTGTATTTGTTCATTTTTTATTTTAATTAATATTTTTAATGTTTTTTGAGATTGTTATGAACAAACACACAATGTCTATTTTAAATGTTAGTAAGACGTTTTGCACTACTAAGTAAAAATTCACTAGAGTGCTCTATGGTGAACATTGTTTAACTATTGTTTTATCATTGTAAGACTTTTATGTGAATTTTTAATATATATGATGAATACCTTTAATTTTATTTTGACTCTTAAATATATATATATATATATATATATATATATATTTCATTGTGTATTTATATTTGGTTAATTTTATGAAATCAAATTTTAAATTATTATATAATTTTTATTGATAATAAAAAATTAATATTTATAATAAATTAATTACCGTTAAAACCTATATTAATAGAAAAAAGTTATCACATAAATGTATAGCAACAAAATCAAAACCGTATGTATAACTTTTATAAATTATGGCTAACGTATATAGCAATGGTGAAATATCCGTAGGTAAAATCAAATGTTTACCGCAACGAAATTTGTTTTGTCGCTATACCGTATAGCCACGCCGAAAATTCGTTGGTATTGGATAATTATGTACCACAAAGAAAAACCCCGTCGGTATAGATAATTTTGTCTATCCCTACGGTTTTTATACGTTTACCTACAGATTTTCACTGTCGCTAAACGTTAAATTTCTTGTAGTGGTAGTACGAGGTAGCTCTTACTTGTATTGTTGCATATAACTAGATTATTGTAAAGAATGGATATGGTAGTATCACAATTATATATAATTTATAATATAATGGTGGTCAGGTTGATCGTAGTACGAGTTTTTACTATTTTTAATTTTTTTTTTAAGATTCACATATATTTAAGACTTATTTTTATTTATAAAACTTAAAATTAGAATAACTTCAATCGAGTTTCTAAAAGATTTTTAAGAGATTTTATAAAGGTTAACTTTATTAAAGGAATACAAAGATAAATAAAAAAAAATTAAAGTAGTAAATATTAAAATCTTACATAATATAATAGTTATATAATAATATGAACGATTTAATTTAAAAAGAATAGAAGAAACAAA
>JBBPBT010000959.1:2610202-2624584 GCA_037974875.1 Cicer bijugum | reverse complement strand
ATAAAATATTTATAGTGATAGTGCATATAAATTAAACTTTTTTTCTTAAAAGGAATATTTTCTCTATAAATTTATAATTGGAATTATGAATTATTATTTTTTTATTAAAAATTACCATTTTATAAGTTAAAATTATAGTTTGAAACCAAAATTACAACAAATGCGAAAAAAGAAGAGTCAAAGAATTTGATTTTAATATAACATAATTATTTTCGTGAATGTGGTAAAATAATGCCATTAAGTCAATATTTTAAGAAAAATATATAAAGAAAATGTAGTATATGCATTCCCTTATTTATTTGTCGTTGATCCAATTTAGATATTCTAATTCCCCATTTAACACTAGATTATTTGTGCATTTGAGAGAGTTTTAAAATTATAATTTTAAATATTTCTGTAAATCTTTGCTCCAAAATAATTTTAAATACTGTGTTTTTATAAGAAAATAAAACATTTTAAATTTTCTAAAATGATTTCGATAGAGGAGTTATACAATTTCTTTATTAAAATAGTAATTCTATAAATTCCAATCAAAGTCATCTAAAAATACAAAGACGAATGATAAAAATTTCAAAATTTGTCGTAAATAGATGAGTTGCATGCACCTTAATAACGTTACCAGCCAACCAATTTTTTTTTTACCAATACCACCAAACTTATGCACTAATAATTGGTTAAATAGTATGCACTAATCGGAAACATTCAAATATTCCATTATTTCCTATGTGATGACTACAAATGTAATACTAAAAAACAAACAAAAACTACAGCCTTACTCTTGTGACCCAATATCTGTCACATTTTGTCTTATAATCGGTTTTGATAGGAAATCTCACCGCCTGCTCCCCAACTCGCTCCTAAGGACGTTCATAAAGAAGGCCGCTAAATCAGCAATACAGAATCTATGAATAGCCAACTGGTTCACGCTATAAAAATAATTTAAAAATTTGTTTTTATAATATTTTTGTTCTTAAATGAGATTATATAAATACTTTCAGTACAGCAAGACAAATTACTCATGTGTATTTAGATTAAGACATCTTCAATTGTAATTGTTTAGTGTCTATCACTATTGAGAGTACAATAATACTAGTTTTCTTTTAGAATATCTTCTCTCGCTTACTTTCTTTTTTGATTTCTATGAACCTCTCTTTTCATGCTCTTATTTCATGTTAAGATGCATTTATACTTATTTATAGTATTCTAAGCAAATTAGCTTAATTTATAACTACTTTTGTCATGATTAAATTGGTCAAATTCAGTTATAACAAACACTAAACCATAATCAATTCTAATTAGATGATTTGAAGCATATTTTTACCATATACAACTTATACAAATTTAATTATAAAAGAAGACACTTATTATAAGATAACAAAGTAAATATTTATGCTCATAGGTAAACTTAAGTAATTTCTTATATGTTCTTTTTGTTTTCTAATGCTACAAGAAATCTTGAATCGGTCTTTGTTTTTATTTTCTATCACTAATTAATGAAAGAAATAGACAGCAAGCAAATAGTATGCTGAATATGACAAAAGGGTGCAATGAAAATAATACAATATTATGACATTTTTTGGTAGCTTAGGAGATAACGGAGCTTATACATTTCCGTCTTAAAAAAAAAAAATACTCACTTCATCCTTTTTTTTACAGGATTTATTTATATTTGAGAAAAAACTTGGTCTCTATGTAAAATGAGTTTTCAAAATTCAACTCTAATTAATCAATTATTTACAAAAATACCGTTGTTTATTTTTATTGAAAAATATAAATATATCTTCTCTCATTTGTAATATCAATGAGTATATGTAAAATAACATAATATACAATTGATAAATTTATTATTTTTATTTTTTTCTTAATACACGTGAATTTTATCACTACTTGTTAATTATTTTTCTTCATCCACCATTCCGAAAACTCTACCATCCACCACTGCACAATCAAAACATCATATACATTTATATTAATAAAATTTAATTGAATTAATTACAATAAAATCATTGTTTTAAGAAGAAGACTAATATAAAAAGTATGGTATATGTAGATCTCCCAATAATGTTTTGGACTACATTGGACCACGTCTAAGCAGTAGATCAGCACGTATTTTATCGTTATATTCATCTTCTCTTCTCTCTTATCATTTTGAAATCTTTATATTTCTATTCCACACATTTTTCCTCACAGCAAATATATCCAAAGCTAAGAAATTCATTCAAACAAGAACACTTCCTCTCTTTCACATGACTTCCAACAACAATCTGAAAATCCACGAACACTTCAAAGTTGTTCCTCAATCATCATCAACCCAAACAACAACAACAACACTCCCTCTCACTTTCTTCGACATATTTTGGCTAAGATTTCATCCAGTAGAACGTATTTTCTTCTACACCCTCCCAAATTCACAATCACACCCCTCTCACTTCTTCCAAAAAATTATTCCAAATCTAAAATCTTCACTCTCTTTAACACTCCAACATTTCCTCCCTTTAGCTGGTAAAATCGTTTGGCCTTCAGAAAAACCAATAATCCAATACACACCAAATGATTCTGTTTCATTGATCATTGCTGAATCTGATTCAGATTTCAACCATGTCATTGAAAATTCACCTCATGAAGCTTCTCTGTCTCGTTCTTTTATACCCCATTTAGAATCAACCGATTCTTTTGCTTCTATTATCTCTATTCAGATAACCCTTTTTCCAAACAATGGATTTTCCATCGGAATCAGCACTCATCATGCTGTTCTTGATGGAAAATCTTCAACCATGTTCATCGAAGCTTGGTCTTATCTAAACAAAAAAATAATTGAAACAGAACAACATTCTCCAACTTTGTTACCAAAGTTAGAACCTTTATTCAATAGAGAAATCATCAAAGACCCAAATGAACTTACTGGTTTATTCATGAGTAACTTAACACAGATCTTCCCAACTGAAAAAGGAAACGAAAA
The DNA here is from genome assembly GCA_037974875.1 of Cicer bijugum. Lineage (NCBI taxonomy): Eukaryota > Viridiplantae > Streptophyta > Magnoliopsida > Fabales > Fabaceae > Cicer > Cicer bijugum. Next base: position 2,621,625 of record JBBPBT010000959.1, on the reverse strand, counting down.
ATGCTTGAAAATTTTACCTTTTGAACCAAAACTCAAAGACCATGTTCGTGCAACTTTCAACCTCACACGTGAAGATTTGGACAAAATAAAGAAAAGGGTGCTATCGAAATGGGAAATTTTTTACACCAATGAATCAAAGCCACAAACTTTATCATCTTTTGTTCTCATTTGTGCTTACTCAATCATTTGTATTGCAAAAGCTATTCATGGAGTTGAAAAGGAGAGAGAGAAATTTGCATTTGCTTTCGCAGTTGATTGTAGAACAAGGTTAGAACCGTCAATACCAAATAATTATTTTGGGAATTGTGTTTGGGGAGGTATGGTTGAATCACAACCGTTGGATTTCATAAATGAAGATGGATTGGTTTTAGTAGCTAAAAGTATTTATGATACAATAAAGAAGATAAACGAAAAAGGTGTTCTTGAAGGAGCAAAAGATACATTTTCTAAATATGCTTCTTTGGCTAGTGAAGGAACTGAAGTTATAAGTGTGGCAGGGTCTAATAGATTTGGTGTTTATGGAATTGATTTTGGTTGGGGAAAAGCTTCTAAAGTGGAGATTATATCAATTGATAGAGGTTTAACTATTGGTTTGGCAGAAAGCAAAGATGGGAGTGGTGGAATTGAAATTGGGCTTGTTCTTAAAAAGAATGTGATGGATCTTTTTACCACTTTGTTTCATGAAGGATTATGTATTATTTGATGATTGTGGGGTGCAAGTTCAATTATTATTGTGATTAAACTTTAATCTTTCTATTCATGGATTAGATAAGTGGATATCATTCATCAATAATTTTAGGTTTGTATTTCGAACCAAAAATAAAAGTGAGTTTTTTTTCCTTGAATTATGTTCTAAACAAGTTTTAGCTTGTGTTTGATTTAGTGGTAGCGAATAATAATTTTGAATAAATTTATTTTATAAAATCAATTTTGATTAATGCTATTTCTAGTATTAGTTATAAAAGAAAATAGAAAAATAAAAAACATCAAAATCAACAGATAAATTTTCCCATAAGATAGATATTGTAATTTTTCAATCTCATTCAACGCCTTTCTTTTTTTTGTTTCTTTATATTAAATCACCAATATAGTAATAATATGTTTATTATATCATTCTTTTATTTCTTTTTGTTTTTGGCGACAGAAGAAATCTTAAAGTAATCTTTGTTTTTTATTTTGGAAAATGATGTATTGTTACCTCTATATATAATATACAACACCTTTCCTCGACATGGACAAAGAAAAATGGCGGCAAGTAGGGTCTCATATCCATCCTATCATACAATATGTTATATATTTACTATTTTATATATATTTTTAAAGTGACGTGAATCACACATATACCATTAATTAATAAATATATATATGAGTGAGATCCGTAAAGTTTATAAAACTAATATTGTTATAATTATTCTATTTTATAATTTATTGAAGATATTAACTTTTATAAATTTAATAATTAAATATTTTTATTGTTAGAACTTAAAGAATAATTTAGTCAATTGGAATGAATATTTTATTGAATGATCGCGAATTAATGTTATATATTTCTAGTACAAAATGACCAAGAGAATAAATAGATAACCACATTTAAGAGTCTTATAATGTAGTGAAAAGAATCAAAGCAGTAAACAAACTCTTAAAGAATAAGTCTCCTTAAATACTAGAACTTATTAAACAAACTGAAAAACAAAACAAAGACTAAGTTTATCATTCCCTCCATTAAACTAATGCATCTTAGCTTACTTCTGTAACTTCCATCACTCTAAGTATGTCATGAAGCTTCTCAAATTGCTCTAACTTCAATGGCTTCATCATGATATCTGCAATTTGTTCTTGAGTGTTGTTACCTCTATATATAATATACAACACCTTTCGTCGACACGGACAAAGGGAAATGGCGGCAAGTAGGGTCTCATATCCATCCTATCATACAATATGTTACATATTTACTATTTTATATATATTCTCAAAGTGACGTGAATCACACATATACTATTAATTAATAAATATATATATGAGTGAGATCCGTAAAGTTTATAAGACTAATATTATTATAATTATTCTATTTTATAATTTATTGAAGATATTAAATTTTATAAATTTAATAATTAAATATTTTTATTGTTAGAACTTAAAGAATAATTTAGTCAATTAGAATGAATATTTTATTGAATGATCGCAAATTAATGTTATATATTTCTAGTACAAAATGACCAAGAGAATAAATAGATAACCACATTTAAGAGTCTTATAATGTAGTGAAAAGAATCAAAGCAATAAACAAACTCTTAAAGAATAAGTCTCTTTAAATACTAGAACTTATTAAACAACCTGAAAAACAAAACAAAGACTAAGTTTATCATTCCCTCCATTAAACTAATGCATCTTAGCTTACTTCTGTAACTTCCATCACTCTAAGTATGTCATAAAGCTTCTCAAATTGCTCTAACTTCAATGACTTCATCATGATATCTGCAATTTGTTCTTGAGTGTTGCAGTAGCTCAGATAATGATTCCATCATTCACCAAGTCTCTGAGGAAGTGAAATCTTTCATCGATATGCTTGCTCTTGCCATGGAATACCAAATTCTTTGATAATTGTATGGTAGAGTTGTTATCACACATGATCACTCTACTTGTCTTCTCTTCAATTCCATGTTTCTCCAATATCCTCATAAGTCAAACACACTGACAACCTTACATCGTCGTAACTATATATTCTACCTCTACAGTTGACAGAGCCATCATCAGTTGTTTCTTTGATGACCACAAAACAGCTCCAACTCCCAACATAAATACAAATCCATATGTACTTCTTCGATCATCAAAGTCACCATCATAATCACTATTCGTAAATGCCAAAAGTTTCAAGCTATTTTTCCCCTTTTTGTAGAAAATTCCATGATTTGTTGTACCTTTTAAGTACCTCATAATTCTATTTGTTGCGAGCCAATGTGATATAGTAGGACTTGTCATGAACCTGGTTATTAAGCTAACACCATACATTAAGTTTGACCTAGTTGCAGTCAAATACATAAGACTTCCAACCAATTGCTTGAGTAGAGTTTCATCAACTCTAACTTCATCCTCATCTTTGTATAGCTTTGTACCTAACACTATGGGATTCTTGACTGCGTTCCTATTTTCCATGCCAAACCTTTCTAATACTTCCCATGCATACCTTATCTGGCATATGAATATTCCATCTAAACATTTTTAAACTTCTATCCCCAAAAAATATTTCATTTTTCCAAATTAGACATATTAAATTCTGACATCATTGAAGCTTTAAACTCATCACACATGCTTCTATCAATCCTAACTATCAAAATTTTACCTCATTTTTTCTTGGTGAACAAGGTGTGCTCATTGGGACATCTTTCAAATTCTAAGTGCACAAAGTAGACTTCAATTATGCTATACCACGCTCGTGGTGCTTGTTTCAGTTCGTAGAGTGCTCTCCTCAACTTATAGACTTTCTCTTCCTCTCCCTTTTTAATGAATCCCTCTAGTTGCTAGACAAATACTTCCTCCTTGAGTTCCCAGTGAAGCAAGACACTTTTTTTGTCGAGTGGAAAGACCTCTCAACTAAACGGAGCAACCATTGAAAGTATCCAACAAATAGTGTTAAGCCTCACCACTAGAGCAAACACTTCAGTGTAATCTACTTCATGACGTTGCACATACACTTTTGCAACAAACCTTGCTTTGAATTTCTCTATTTCTCCAACTTCGTTATGCTTAGTTTTGAACACCCACTTAACTCCGATATGCTTTACTCCTTTAGACAATATTGTAAGCTCCCAGGTTTGATTCTTTAATATGGCCACAATTTCTGTTGACATTGTTTTCCTCCATTTTTTGCTTTTACTTACTTCTCTAAATGCAACTGGATCAATTACTACCATCATTACATTAAGATTCTCTTCCATTGAAAGTCCTTCCCCTATTTCATAAATTGCCATATAACCTGGTTCTCTTCTTTCTCGTGCTCTCCTCCCTTCAACTAATTATCCATTTGCGTCAAGCACTTCAGGTGTACATGAACTCTTCTCATTTGAGGGTGTCTCCGTTAGACTACTACTTGAGTTGATGCTCGAATTTCTTGTTTCACCACTTTCTTCTTTAATCTGATCATCACTTTCATCTTCAATGATACCATAACCCCATTCTAATATATTTCCCTTGATTTCCTTGTATGTTCTTCCCCAGTCCCAACTTTCTTCTTCTTCAAAAATTACATTCCTGCTGATGATAATTTTCTTCGAAACTAGATCATATAATCTCCATGCTTTCGATTTTTTGTTGACTCCTCAAAAAATACATTTTTTGCTCTTATCATTCAACTTGCTCCTTTTTTGCTCTGGCACATAGACTGTTCTACACAGCCGAAGATTCAAAAATACTCCACCACTAATTTCTTACCAATCCATGCCTATTCTGGTGTTGTATTTTGAACTACTGTTGTTGGACATTGATTTTAATGTGCACACACCATCACACAACATCAGGCTATAATGCTTTGGGAACTTGTTTCTCACTTAGCATGGATCGGACAATATTCATAATCGTCATGTTCTTCCTTTCGGAAACTCCGTTTTGTTGGGGAATATAGGATGTTGTCAATTGTATGTCAATTACCATCTTGTTGATAAACAACATTCTCAATCCCTTGTGATTCAAGTGCCCAAACTGACAGTGCCACATGTGAGCCTCTTTATCAGCAACTCCTTTAGCCTTTAGGCACATTGAGCTCTTTGTTTCTATGGAGGCTAACACAACGAACATTTTGTTCCCGGTTATTTCAGTTTGCATAATCAAACATCTCTTAGGATGAAATACTTTGCAAGTCCCATTTTGAATCAAAATGGTCAATCCTTTCTCTTGAGGTTGTCCCAAGCTTAATAAATAGTTTTTAAGCTCAAGAATATAGTAAACATCATAAATCACCTGGATTATGCCATTCACTTCCACTCTTATGCTTCCTTTTGCAACCACTTCCATTGTTGTGTTATTCCCAAGTTTTACTATTCGCATAAACTCTTCTTCTAGATCAAGGAACCATTCTTTGTTCCCAATCATGTTATTACTACATCATGAGTCGAGGAACAACACCTTGTCCCTCTTTGTTTCATGATGCTCTACATATGGCATTAGCAAAAGCTTATGTTCTTCTAACTCAGCATAATTTGCTTTCTTTTCCCAGTCAGGACATTCAAACTGAAAGTGTCCCAACTTATAACATTTCAAACGCTCAATGATTCCTTTGCTTAGAGGTTGTCTTCCTATTCCTCAACCACGTCCTCTTTTGAATACGCCTTGACCTCTGCCTCTGCCTGGTCTGTCTTCATGAGCCACTTTCAACATATGTTCCTCATCATGATAGCCATGCATCCTCTATTCCTTAACCAATAAACTCTCATGCAATTCATCAATGCTTAACATACTTAAATCATTTGACTCCTCTATTGAGCAAACAACATACTTAAATTTGGGAGTCAAAGATCTAAGTACCTTATTGATCACTCTACTCTGCTCTATTCTCTCACCATTTGACTTCATTTTGTTTACTGCAGACAAGGTTCGACCCATGTAATTGTCTACCTTTTCTCTTTATTTCATGGTGAGAAGCTCAAACTCTCTTCTTAGTGTCTGAAGTTTAGCCTTTTCACCTTAGTGAATCCTTGGTAGTTATGTTTCATTGAATCCCTTTGTCAAGAATTGTCTCTAGAACTTGTCTATCTATTGCTTGGAATAGATAGTTTTTGACCTTCCAATCTTTGAGTTTGGCTTCTTCCACCATCTTCCTATGTGCCTCATTTGATGATGACGTCCCAACTTTTGGTTTCAGGATTGCTTCATCCACCATACTCCACATCTCCTTACTTCTCATAAATTTCTCCATTGTCATCGCCCAATAATCGGAATGGCCATCGAATCTTGGGATGGAGGGTTGCATAAACTTCTCTGATCTTCACATTTTTCTCCCTCTCTCTGTTTCACTCACACACTTTCACACAATCAGGCCCTTTACATAGCTTTGATACCAATTGTTAAAACTCATAAAATAATATAGCCAATTGGAAGGGATATTTTATTGAACGATAGCAAATTAAGGCTATATATTTCTAGTACAAAATAATTGAGAGAATAAATAGATAACCACATCTAATAGCCCTATAATGTAGTGAAACGAATCAAAACAGTAAACAAAATCCTAAAGAGTAGGTCTCCCTAAATACTAGGACTTATTAAACAAATTGAAAAACCAAATAAAGACTAAGTCTATCATTTATATCATCTTAATAATCAAGTATAAAGGAACTATATAAATTGAATATTTATAGTTACATGATTTTATAGTTAATATCTTATATATATTTTTAAAGTATATTGTTCATTTAATGAACCTTACATTCTAAAGTGTCATAAAATTTTACAAAATTTTATAGATTTAATCTAATCAATAATTATTATTGATTTGACAATTTAATTAATAAAATAAAATTATATATATATAATTATAAAGTGAATGACTCTTATAAGAATTACTCTTAAAGACAACCCGTCTCTAATTAATAAATATAGTGAGAATGATTTTTATATAAGAGTGAGAAATTTATATACACCTTTAAATAAAAATAGATGGTTCATGTTAAAACACATAATTACTATTTTTAATTTTTAATTTTTAATTTTTAATATGTATTATTTATGATTAAATTTTTCGACCCCCGTCTAACACATTTCTAAATTTGTTTCTACCTTAAGAAAAACAAGAAGAAAAAGGAGAATAATGTAATAGATGTGTCATATTAGTGACTTGATATGAAGACAAATAGAGAAAAAATGAAATATATTTAATGAGATTAAAAAATTAGAACATTTTCAATAGGAACTTATCTGTTGCTTATTTTTCAAACTTAGATGTTTAACAATTTTATCCATTAGAGGGTGCCTAGGTGGCAAGTGTGATTACGTAAAATTAAGGGATGTTGCTTGAAGAAGTAATGCAAAAAGGTGAAAACTTAATAATTTAACAGCAGTATTTCATTGTGTTGGACCAAAAAACTCTAACTTCCAACAAATTATGAACAATCTCAATATTCTTCCTAGCGCAAGGTTCACCTTCACTCACATTCACACGGAAATTGAAATAATAAGAACAATAAGAATACACGCGTTTGATGATGGAGTTCACCCATAATGTGACCTACATCTTTGGGACCTAGCACTGTCTTGTCCACTTTATTCAAGAATCAATCAATTCGAGGAAATTACAGAATTTCAGCTCGCACCCTCCTCACCAAGTGTTCTACCCTTGTCCCTTAGTGCACCCGTGTTTGATCATTACTCACCCCAAAACCCTATGCAAAAATTGTTGCACATCGTATTTCTATTTGTTGAGTCAATCAACTTATATACAAGAGAATCAGGGGGCAAGGATTATAAAAGAAAAACCAAAAAATAGTTAACTTAACTGCCTAACGGTTAGTTTCAACACTTCATGAAAACTAACACAACAAACATAACTAACTTCATATGCCACACGCTTAACAATCTCCACCTTAACATATGAATTATTGACCTTGAATAAAGTAAATGTTGTTGTCCAAGTCCAATGATGTTCAACCAGCATCAATGTTCAGCAAGTTTAGGCAATGAGTAAACTTGCTTAATGGAATTAATTTACTTATGAGGTTTGCTGCATTTTCAACTGTGTGCACCCTCATAACTTGTACTTTTCCTTCAATTGTGATATCTCTAATCCAATACAATCTTGTATCAATGTGTTTGGTTCTCTCATGGTATGCATGATTTTTTTCACAAGTGAATCACACTTTTGTTGTCACACATCTCATTGATACTATTTTGTGATACTCCTAGCTCATTAACCATGCTTTTTTACCCTATAGCTTCCTTTATAGCATCAGTTACACCATTGTATTCTGCTTCAGTGCTTGATAAAGCTATAACATGTTGCAAGGATGCCTTTCACCTAACAATATTTCCAAATAGAGTGAACACATATCCAGTCAAAGAAGTTTTCTTTTATCTATCACCAACAAAGTTAGTGTCAACATATCCCAAAGCTCCACCTAAATAATGAGTCTCTCTTCTATACTTCAATCCAACCTTTTTTGATCTTTTGAGATACCTAAGGATGTGCTTCAAAGTCTGGAAATACTGAGCTCCTGGGTTCTCCATATATTTGCTCATGACATTAGCTACTTAGGCCAGGTTAGATCTAGTACAAACAATTGCATACATTAAGCTTCCTACTGCATTTCCATCATTTCCTTGTGTTCATATGTTGTTTTTGGACAATCTTCCAATGATAGTTTGAAATGAGGTGCAATATGTACATTTATAAATTTAGCTTCACCAATTTTAAACTTTTGAACCACTCTATTTGCATAGCCTTCATGAGTTATGTGCATAGTTCGAGTATCATTGTTTCATTTGATTTCCAGACCTATAATCTTTTTATCATTACCTAGGTTTTTCATCTCAAATTTTGATTGGAGTATTTCCTTTAGTTTGTCTATATTGACCATGTCTTTACTAGCAATCAATATGTCATCGACATATAGAAGTAAGTATATGTAATCATGATTTTTATAAACCCTAAATACTATGTAACCATGTCTTACTTTGGACATAATTTTTATAGACCCATCAGCCAACCTTAACTTAACTAATCCAATACCAATTACCTTGCAAGAGGCATTGTTTCCCATGATCACTTGACCTCTTTTATAAGATTGATACTTTGAAAACAACTTCTTCTTTGGACACGTGATAAGAGTATCATGAATCTATCACCCATTCAGTTTGATCTTGACTGTATGTTATTACAAACACTTTTGAGCTACAATATCCATCTTATGCCACTGAAACATCATCACTATCATCACCACTGCCTCTATTCTTTGACTTCATTTCAGGACAGTTCTTTTGGAAATGTCCTTCTTTATGATAAATGGAACACTTGTATTTTGTTTTGAATTTTGATCTTGATTTTTTCTTTCCCTTCCCATCTTTCTTTTCACTTCTTCCTCTCACCATGACACCCTATCTTGCCTCAGAATCATTGCCATTTGACTTCATGGATATATTTTTTTTCCATTAATGCAGCTTGCACTTTTTCAAGTGTTATTGAATCTCTCCCATAGATGAGTGTGTCAGAAAGGACTTCATATGAGCTAGTTAAGGATGAAATTAGCAATAAGGATTGATCTTCATCCTCCAATTTAACCTCAACATTTTCAAGGTCAAGAATAAATTTATTAAATTCAAACCACATTTAATTGTAGTATCATGTTGCATCTTCAAAGGTATAATATTTGTTTCAAATATAATCTATTTGCTAGAATCTTGGTAATGTAAAGATTTTTTTGTTTTAACCAAACTGCTACAACAAATTTTTCTTTTGACATTTCCCTCAAAACTCTATCTCCCAAGTAGAAGATTATAGCATTATGAGCCTTACTCATTCCATCTTTCTTTTTTTCTCTGATAGTGTCAGTTACAACTTATTTTTCTCTTTCAAAAGCATCATCCAATACTTGTTGTACTAGTAGTGCCCTCATCTTTAACTTCCATAGAGCAAAGTCATTTATTTCTTTGATTTTTTTATGTTGAATTTTGACATCTCCATTAAGCCTCCCATGATTGAACTAGGCTCTTGATGCCAATTGTTGAACCATAAAATTCTAACTCCCAACCTGTTATGAACAATCTCAATATTCTTCCTTGCGCAAGGTTCACCTTCACACAAAAATTAAAAGAATAAGAACACATACGTTTGATGACGAAGTTCAGCCACAATGTGACCTACGTCTCCGGAACTTAACATTGTCTCGTCCACTTTATTCAAAAATCTATCAATTTAAGGAAATTACATAGTTTTAGCTCTTACGCTCCTCACCAAGTGTTCTACACAATCAACTTATATACAAGAGAAGGAGAGAGAAGGGATTACAAAAAAAAAAAAAATAGTTAGCATAACTGTCTAACTATCAGTTTCAGCACAAATAGAAAATTAACACAACAAAAATAACTACTTCATATGCTACATGCTTAACATATTGTTGTGTGTGAGAGAGGAAGAAGGTTTGTCATGTTTTTGGTATTGAGAGAAGGAAAATAGTTTTCGTAGAAAAAAAAGGGAAGTGGTTAAATACTAGAATGAATGAATGAATTTTTTTTTAATACAACGTGGTTATATTTTTTAAAAGTTTTTATTATTTATTATGTATTTTATATTTAAATTTGAATCAAGATTAAGTACAAATAAAAAATATATAAATTAGTGAAATTAGACACGTGTTTTTTATTGTAATAACCATTGGAAAGAAAGGAGAAAAAAACTAATTAAGATTTTTCTAAAGATTGTCTAAATATATGCTGCAAATTGGAGCCACACAAGATAACTTAAACAACTTAGTTAGTTTGTCCTATATTCCTATTAGAAGGATTCAAAATATAAGAGCTCTTTTTTTTTTAGAAAAAAAAAAAAAGCTCTTTTATTTTCTATTGTAACTAAATTGAAAGAAAGAGACTCCGAGCAAATAGAATGCCGCCAATGACAAAGGGCTACGTTGGAAACAAGACAACCTTTTGTAAATTGATACAAAAATATGTTACGTCAAAAGATTTATACTCATTTATGCAACGATATTATATTAAAAGATAAATGATTTTGAAATAAAAATAAATAAAAGTTTAATAATTAGTTTGAAAACAAATTAAAAATGTTACGTCAAAAGATTTATACTCATTTATGCAACGAGATTTACACTATATACATAAATCAATATTGTATAAATTTATAAATTCTTATTAGTTTTTAGAAAACTATAGTAGATTTAAATTCATTGATTTACCCATTCTTTTATTCATTGTCACTTATTCTACATATTCTCAATTATATATTCACCGACAACAATTTTACTTTTTGTGATTAGTTATAAATATTTTTCAAATTATCCATTAGTATTTACAATAATTTGCAAAAAGGAAAATGCTAAAAAAATTACATTTTAATTTTTTTAACATTTTAATAATTCTATATTATTACATTTTTATATTTTTATATTGAAAAAAGTGTGGAATTCGCACGGAGAGAAAAGTCTTATTTGAAACTTTGTTTAACAAATACTTTTGACATTTCTCCCCAACAAAATACCCCATTGGAATGGTCGTGCGAGAGATAACCGAGCTTCTACTTTGCCTTAAATAAATTAATAAAATATATTTTTTGTTATTATTTTTGTATGTCACGTTGAATAACAATTAATAAGTCACAAAGTGGTGTATCAATACATAGAATTAAATTTTATTATTTTATTTTTATACTATTAAAGTATTATTTGAAAAAAAAAAACTTAAAACGCTGATACAACCATCATATTTAT
>JBBPBT010000959.1:2563877-2610017 GCA_037974875.1 Cicer bijugum | reverse complement strand
ATATATATATATATATATATATATATATATATATATATATATATATATATATATATGCAGTTACATCACCCGGTGACTTCTCGATTATTAACACAATAGCAAAAGTATATGTACTCAAATTTAATGGTACAAAAGATTTCAGAAATTTTAAAAATTGAGTTTTATATTTTGAAAAAATAGACCACTAAAATTGTGTGCAGATTAAAATAAGGAAAACAAACATATTTAAATCTCAATTTTATAATAATAAATACATGATGATGATTATAAGTTGATTCATTTACAATTAAACTTTTCTTTGTCTGTAAATAGAATGATAAAAAAAAATTCGCACACAATTATAAGATTCTAAATTTAAATTCAAAGTATAATATTAAACCTAATTATATTAATATTTGTTAATTAAATTAAACCTTAAAAATCATCTCCAGTCAGATTTATCTAGAGCTTGCAATGTTTCTCTGTGTTATTCCAGAAGGAATCTGGATTGAACTTTGTTTTCTACCTATAAATTGAAAGAAAGAGACATCAAGCAAATGGCAAACAGCCTACGAAAAATACTAGTATACAATGTTGGAAAGAAGATAATGTCCCTTTGTTTTTATTACTATTATTTTTATGGCTTAGATCAGTCCAATGTCCCTTGGAGATAATGAATTGGAATTTTAAAAGTTTGACCGACAAGTGGCTCCCTATTGTTCAATGGCGTGCGGTTGAAAAACATGCGTGTTGAACTTTTATTAGGAAAAAAGCTACTAGTAACTTGCATTATATTCTCATATATCACTTATATAACATTTGACATGATATAACAAAACAAATATATTTTCTCATAATCAACGTCAACACAAAAATGGAACTCAACAATAACACGTAATTCAAAATTTAAATATACTTCACTAATATTCTTGAAAATGACTAAAAGTGGTCTTCATTGTTGCCTCATTTAAAGTCAAAGGAAAACTTAGGGTACCAACATTTTCAAATAGAAAATTTAGCCTCCAATACTACCTACCAAAACCATGGAACCTAATACAAGTTTTCTTGATTAAAATTGGATAGAAATTTTATATCCTGGCATAGATACGAAGAACACTCAAAATTAAATCACCAGTAGAAAATTAAGTTTTTAATATAGTTAGATCGTTTACATGTCACCATACTTAACAAATAAGGCGGGTGTATGTTTAAGTCGGTTTTCTGAATAAACGAGTGAATAAACAAGTATATATCTCTTATTATATATTTAACTCAGTTAATTGAGTAAACGACTTAATAAAATGAAGCGGTAACAATTTTGTAAATATTTAAAACTATGTTTAACTCCGTTAATTAGATAAATGACTTTATAAAATGAGGGCAGTGACAATTTTATAAATATTTAAAGCGTATTTACAAAATATAAAATCATGTCTATTTAGCGTTCTATATTCCTATGCCCTAATCACTGTGGACTTTAAACTTTCCCTTAGTCAACACTTTCAATTGTACATTTTTTCTTCCTTCGACTTCACAATCATCGTCTCCATTTTATCTACTCGGACTTCATAGTCATCGTTTGTATTTTATCTTCACCATTACGCTGTACTCGGACTTCATAGTTATCGTCTCCATTTTATCGTCACAACTTCATGTCACGTCACAGTTTTGATTTTCAAGTTTATGTAGAGATATTAGTATTTTTTTATTTATTAATTTTCTAGTATTATAATGGTTGATATATAACAAAAAAATTTAACCTTTATGTTGCTAGACTGCTAGAATGATCAATACTTATAGTTATAAATTCATTTTTAAGGAATAACATATGGGAAAGAAAGAAAAAAAATATATAAAAAATCATTAACATGTCAAATTCATTCTTTTAAATGACTCTTTATCATTTTGTTTTGAGCTAGATATGAACTTGTATTTTTTTTCCGCTAAATTTTGCTTTAATCAAGTATATGTTACAATATTTCTCTTCATTTTATAATTTTCAAAAAAATAATAATATGCTTTATAAGATTTTTTTAAGTCTTTTGAATGGATGTAAGAGATTTTGTCATTTATATTAAAAAGTTAAATTACATATTTTACATGTTTCGTTTTATATCATAGGAAACAAAATAATAATCAAAATAATAACGATAATGAAGAAAATAATAGTATATTGTTATTAGATTACTCTTAATATGAATACGACACACTGTGACGATAAATATAAAAGTAAAGAAGAACAATAGGTGTAGAGGAAGTTTTACAAGCTTTAAAAAAAAAGTTCCTAGAAATGAAGAGGAAAATTTTATCGATCAATTACAATTTGAATAAATAAGAAATTATCTTATTTATTATGATATTTGCCATAGTTATATAAAATAGATATATTATAATGATTTGCTAAACTTGACAAAAGTATGAATTTGACTACTATATCATGTAACATATGTTGAATATTGTAACAACGTTGTTCCATGGATGCAGGCACATAATTTTTTACAAGTTGTTATTGATTGTGTTTTTTTATGTTTATATGATAAAAAATTACAAGTTGTTATTGATTGTATTTTTTAATGTTTGTATCATAAAAAATTAGGATTCAACCCATATTTATTGTGTTTATTTTTTTGTTCAGATATTTGATGTCTCGAGATCATTTAATCCATATCAAACTAAAGAAGTTCAAACACGCTGTGTGGATATTATATTGGAATTAATTGAAGAAAATGACAATGCTAATGTAGGTCTGTTGAATATTGATACAGTGTGATTTTGTAATTTTGTTAATAGACATCTAAATCATTTTTTCATCTGACATTAGTGAGACATCTTCTTCATACTCTATATTTTGTATGAACATCTTATATTGTATATTTTGTTATTAGATGATTATATAAAATTGTGGTTTCAAGTACAAAACTCTTATTTTAAATTTAATACGAAATATTATATATATGAATGGATCAAAAGCGTAAAAATAAAATGGTGTGACTTAAAATGTTGATTTGTGGAATTGAATTTATGATGTTTAAGTCGGTTAAGCTGAATTGACTTAACATGACAAAGTTCTGTTAAGTCGGTTCATGAAACGAGTTAAAAAAAAAACATATTTTTTTAAGGCGTTTGTTGTTAACTCGGACACAAAATTAACTTAAAATGTACATTCTAACCGATTTAAAAAGGTAAAATTCTACTAGTATAATTTAAGAATTTTTTATCTCACTGCTTTAAGATTCTCCAAAGAAGAAAGTTCAAACTCAAAATAACCTCTGTACAATGAAACCATCAAAGAAAGTGTTGTTGTTCTTCAAATATTGAGAATCTTGTTGCCTAAAACTACCATTCTAATTAGTTTTGTACCTTTTAAAAGAGTGAATCTTCCATTAATTAAAAACCCTTTGACAATCTACAAGACCCTCCTTATATTTATCTTATAAAATCTTGATAGATAATTCATACTATTTGATACAATACTTAGGCAATTATGTGAATGAGATAAAGCAATAACTTGTCACAACATGTGCAAAAAAGATTTACAAATTATCAACAAAATAAAAAACAAATCAGTGTTGGAGGTTTGGGGTGTTCCCGTTCTTGCTGCACAGAGGTCTCGCTGAGGATTGGTTGAAAGAAGATCAAGCATGTGTCATTTCTTGCAGCTTCGAAGTTTAATCCATAATAGGTCATGCATATGCCTGCCAATTTTGTGATGAAAGTTAGTCGAAGGTTGGTTGAGAGCTTACTAACATAAGGAGATGAAGACTCAAAGGATGTCCACTTACATTAATATGATCTTCCAATAAGATATACAAACCCCTAACTAGTTACAAAGAAACCCGAGATTTTTGCACTGTTTGAATCTACTCGGTTGTTAACATTGGGAGAGAAGGATCAACGTTCATCAATTTGTGCTTCTTTTTTTTTTAAGTGTGAAACAATAACGAAAATCAAATCCAAAACTCTAACATTTCGTCTTCCGTTACTCCTCTAACTTGTTCATGTTTACTATAAGAAGAAAAAGTTGTGCTCCAATTCGCACAAAGGGAAGTCATATTGCTCTAAGGAAACAACAAAGACTCAATCCGTTTGTACGATTGTATGTTTCTATCAGTACCAATTTCTTTTCATTTATTTAAATTTTGTACATAATAAAATCAATCATCAATTTATTTTCACTCTCCACATATTAGTTAATATTTAAAATGAATGGGTGGGGTTCATTTTTGTTTCACGTGAGTTTTGATTTTATCTTCTTTTATTATATGTGTTGTATTTTTTTACACAAACATTGCACTTTCTTACTCTATGTTTAACACACTTATATACCAATTTTTTTACTCTTCTCATACCCATCAATTTTCTTGTTTTTGTTAAGTTTTGATTTTGTATTGAATATTATCGTTGACTTTTCAATTGCACTTGAACCTTGTTTTGGTTTGTGAAATAAAAATAATTTTGGTCTTCTTGGATTTGTTTATAAAAACTGAAGAAGTGGTAGTGATTCTCATCTGAATGAAGGAATTAATGTAAACGAATTGTAAAAGTTACATTTCATTTATAATCTTAATGAAGGAATTAGTGTAAATGAATTGTAAAAGTTACATTTCATTTATCATGATGATTACTATTTTTTACAACAACTATTATACAAATATTTTTCATTTTAGTTCCTTAAGTTATTTTAAGTTTCACTTTAGTGTCTTAATTAGTTTTGTTTATTTCATTTTGTTCACTTAAGTAATAAACAATAGACATTTTGGTCTCTTAAGTTATTGTTATCTTGTTTTCGTCCATTAAGTTATAAACGTCAAACGTTTTGGTATCTTAAATTACAAAAATTAGACATTTTGATTCATTTAGTTACAATGTTAGACACTATTAGAAATGATCTAAGTGCATAATGTTTGTAATATAAGTAACCAAAGTGTTTAATGTTTGTAACTTAAAGAACTAAAATTGAATGAAAATAATTTGAGGGACCAAAGTGTCTAAAGATTGTAACTTAAGAGAACAAAATGAAACGAACAAAACTCAAATGACTAAAATGAAACCTAAAAATAAGTTAAGGCACAAAAGTGCAATACTTACCCTATAAGGAAACAAATATAGAACAAGAGTTAGTAAAATGGAAAGCAAAGGTGAAAGAGCAAGAACTCATTAATCAAGACCAAAAATACAAATTGAAACAACAACGACAGAGAATTGAGACAAATGAAAGCATGCTTGTTGCTTTATTTGGAAAGTTGAATATGTCATTGCCTCCAAACTTTGCTTATTGGACACCTATGCAAGATGAACCAAATGAAATTGGTGAGCACTTTGATGACTCTAGTTGGTGTATTGTATTTTTGAATGATGAAAGTATCATACTAATTTGTGTTTTTTGCTTACCAATGAAGCTAAGATCATATTAGTTTGTTATATTTTGTGCTAGAATGTTGGACACTTATATGAATCTAGTTTGTATTGTTTTTTTTTTTAAAGAAAAAACAAACATTTGGTTACTCTTTTTATTTGTGTAAAACAAATTTTAAAACTATAATTATTATTTGAGCTGTGGAAAATCTATGTAAAACAAGCTCAAAAAAATATGTATGAAAAGCATAAGAAAATTTTATCAAACTTTGTGTGAAATACGTCCAAACATTACCACATATCACAGGAATTTAGATTTTAAAGTTTGTATGAAATTCGTCTGAAATCTGTCGAAAACATATTTGGGACGGAACTGGGACGAACATATTAATTTGCGACACAAGTTTTTTAGACGGCACCCTCATCTAAATGTCGTCCGAAATTGTTATTTTGTTTGAATTTCGAGTGAATGTTGTCTAATTTACGTTCCAAATTCGAATGTAATGCCATCTGAAAATGGCTATTTTCTAGTAGTGAAGGCTAAACAATGTATCAGTGCTAGTGTGTGACTTAGACCCTTGTTTCCCATAGACGAGGCTAATGTTCTGACTTGAAGCCATATTTCCAAGGTATATTCCTCTTGGAAGTCTTTTGCATAAATAAGTGTTATTTTGTCCTTAGCCTTGATTCTAAACAATGCGAGACTATTAATTTGGCCTATCGAAATAGTAGCCTACCAATTATGGCTAAGGGATTTAAGGACATGTCAGTTCTCGAGCACGGCTTAGAGCCTCGTTTCCCACATACTGTGTTTGTGGTTTTCCTTCCCAAAGAGTAGTGTTGTACTAGCAAATAACTCGACGTTCAAGTTATATTTTGAGTAAATAGTGTGATGTAAAATGGACTACAAATTGTCTAGCCTTTTTTTAGCATTTTCTTTTATTTAACGAAAATATTAGGTTAAACCTTTGGAGAATTCGATGAAGGAATCTTAATGGAATTCTTTGAAATATAAGATGAAACTTTTGGATTTAAAGGAACAAGTTGTGCATCCCTTTAATCCTTGAGTTTTTGTGACAACTTGATAATTCTAAAATTCATTTTTAATATTTTAAAATAGTTAAATGAAAATGATATCTTTTTAATTTTTGAGTTTTTATGATATAAGTTGTACACTTTGATAGTTCATCAATTTATTGCTAATGAATGAGTGGTAAATCGGGTCACCCTGCATTATTTTTGTCCGCCGACTATCAACCAATTTAAGTATCACTACAAGAAATCAAGGTTTTTGTGAGGGCCAAAAGCCCTCACAAAGGGGTATAATCAGCCACAAAGGTAGATTTTGTGAGGGCTTTTGGCAGCTACAAAGAAGCTGGTCACAAAATTTTGTGAGGGATTTTGCAGTCACAAAGTGCCTGAAACAGGTTGACATTTGTGAGGGCTTTTGCAGCCACAAAAGACAGACATTTGTGAGGGCTTTTGCAGCCACAAAAGTCTGCCTTTGTGAGGGCTTAGGCCGCCACAAAGGACATGCTGAATTTTTCTGATTGGACCTTTGTGAGGGCTTAGGCCGCCACAAAATAATACGTATTTAATAAATTAATTTTTAAATTCAAAATTAATAGTTTATTATAATATTATATATAATAAATTAATATAAATATAATATTAAAATTTAAATTATAATTATAATTAAATTTAAAATATAATGTAATTATAAATTAAATTTAATATATAATAAACTAATCTTAATATAATTAAAATTTTAAAATAAAATATTTAAATTAAAATTAAAGATTAATAATTAAATTAAAGATTAGTTTAAATAATAAAATATTTAAACTCATAACAAAATATTTAAATTATTAATAATTAAATATTTAAAATAATAATTATAATTATATTTAAATGAAGCTTAAAAGTAATTTTGTGTAGAGAGAAAGAGGAGAGAATAGTTAGAATGAGGTTTTAGAGAGAAGTTGGATGTGAAAAAATGAAGTAGGAGGGAGAGAAATATATATAGTGTTGTTTGAGCATTTGTGGCGGCCTTTGCGGCCACAAATTCCACGTGCTCATTCCTTTGTGGCGGCCTTTGCAGCCACAAATTCCACGTCCTCATTCCTTTGTGGCAGTCTTTGCAGTCACAAATGCCACTGGTCACGTCAGTCCTTTGTGACGGATTTGACCCTCACAAAATTGATTTTTTGTGGCTGTAAAAGCCCTCACAAAATCCTTAAATATTTAATTGGATTTTGTGGCTGCCTAAACCCTCACAAAATCATAATGTTGTGATTTTGTGAGGGCTTAGGCAGCCACAAAATCCAGTTAAATATTTAAAAATTTGTGGGGGCTTTTTCAGCCACAAATAAAGACCAATTTCAATTTTGGCATTTGTGAGTGTTTTTTCGGTCACTAATTTGTGAGGGTTTTATTCGGCCACAAAATATTTATAAAGTTGGCCACAAAATAGTGTTTTTCTTGTAGTGTATGTTGGTTAAAACTTCCACTCCGCCTCTAGACAAGTTAACGAGTCAACAGACCCTTTAATAAAAATTAATTTATAATAAATTAGAGGTATTAATTTTTATGTGAGTTGGGTTTGTAAAACATAATATATTCAAAATTAGTCCACTAAAATTCAACATAATTAAAAAATTATTACATATATAATAAAACTCTAAATTTATTGGACTGTAGCAAGAAAATAGACTAATCGTACTAGAAAAATAATTAAACCAGTAAATAAATAACTAATTTTTTAAAATAGGCCCATCTCATCCTATCACCATCCCTTTTTAATCCACAATTCATTTAATCTAAAATAATAGATTTAATGAGTTGACTCATGAACTCAACTCATTTTGCCACTCATACTTTTATATAATTATTGAAATGAAACCAATTTTTCTTAATTAATTTATTGTATTTAATATTGTTTTTCTTAATCAAGTTAATCTTTTATTTTTGCCTAATTAATTTATCACAATAAAAATCATTTTCTTAAAATCAACCAAAACATACAACTAATATTTATCCAAAAGCTATGTAGTCTTGGTTATATCAATCATACACAAAAATAAATAAATGAAGAGGACCACGCAAGTCAAATTAAAAAACACATAATTTTAGTTAATCATTTTTCCATTCTTACTTCTTTTAAGAAAGGAAAATAAATATTTTTAAGTCAATATAATTTTTTATAATTAATTGTACGTAATTATTTTTAACGGGTAATATGGAGTGTTAATATTTTCTCTATGGATACTTTAAAAAAATATAATAAATTATTGTGTAAGAAAAAAATAAAATTCACCTTAGTTTGCGGTGTGGCTATACAAAACCCAAGTCTGACACGTGGATTTAACACAGTTTAAAATAGAGTATTAAAATTATGAATCGCGGAAAACTAGAAACCAAATTGTGCATCTAAAATCTTCATAACTTATTCTTCAAATAGTTTGGCACAACTTCTGGTCTCACTAATAAAAATATAAATATTTCTTCCAAGAAAAAGTTGGCCTCCACATAATAAATAGAGTTGGTGAGAAAAAAAAATGATTCTTGATTAATCTATGAATAATCTTTATTGCAATTAAGGTTATGTTGTAATTTTTTATAGAAAAATGCTAATAAGTGTGGTTGTTAGTGATTAAGTCTACAAATTTAGTATTGAAAGAGTATGAGAACTTGTGTATTTAACTTTTCCAAACTTAAATTTTGATTATTTTTTTCAATACAATATTGTCTCTTTTGGATCTTTAGCAAGTACCATAAAAACACACTTGTAAGCAAGACCATGTTTTTTAAGTAAAAAATTAAAATACAAATATATTTCATAGTGAATTGACATCTCAAATATGTTGACACTCAAAAATTATCACCTATTATCTGTATCACATTAATAAATTTATTAAATAAAGTAAAAATAAAAACAAAAAGATCGGGACTAGGACGAAACCTAAGTAAACAAGTATGGAAAACAGTACCTCATTAAAAACCATACTTGAAAAACCAAAAGGAATAAAACTATGGTGAAGGAGAAAAGAGTGCAGCGTAATAACACAAGCGTCATGCTTAATTAAAGCGATAGAAGAGAAGAGTATATCGATAATGGTAAAAGTCATTCCAAATACAACGTGACAACAAATCCCATCAACTAAAATATCGAGTGCAAAAATTAGAGTTAGCAAGCCTATCCACACACATGTTGTCTTCCCTATAAATATACAAAGAATCACACTTTATCCATAAACGTCACCAACTTTTAGAATGAGCAATTTCAATAGCATACATAGCAGTAGAAAGTTCGGCATCAAACTATGTATTAACACTCAAGTAATCCGAGAAACAACAAGTAATCAATAGTATAATGACACCAAGATTACCTCTAGAAGCACCATCAATATTACATTTAATCCAAACACAAGGGGGCTTCAACCAAATAAATTGTATAATAATAAGGGCATTAGGAACATGACATTCAATAGAAAATTGTTTAAGAATAGAAAACTTATGCATTAAGGAAGATGTTACACCTTTAGAAAATCTACTTTAGAGAGCTACAACAAAAGAAACCAAGTGAATAGTGCATTTTGAATGGAAATCTTCTTGTTATTAAAAGCTAATTGGTTACATGCAATCCAAATAATCTAAATGATAGCAAAGAGGATGACACCCCCCCACCCGATAACTCTAATTTTTTTTTTTTTTTTTTTTTGCAAATCTCAAGAATAAAAAAGATGGAAGAAAAATCAATCCTAATTCAAAAAACATAGGACAACTAGTGCCATAATCGAGAAACAAAAACACATTCAAAGAAAAGACGATCAATTCATAAGTCTGATAGCATAGCCAACAATGTGACACCATCACTAGTTTCTGTAGGCATCTTATTATAGAAAATACATGAAACAAGAAAATATTTTCAAGGAAGAATTGCAACACTCTAGATCTTTTGACCCTAACTAAGCTTCATATCTATAGAATGAAGACATTGGTAAGCAAGCATCTTTAAAGGATTAAATTCTAGAATTGGTCAAACTCCAAACCAATTGGTCATCACAATCGATTAAAGAAGTAATAATTTGATGCATCTCATTATTAGGAATTGAGCGAGCAAAACAAGTAGGAATATCCCATGAGAGATTTGCCAAAAAAAAGTCTGCAACAATAGATTGTAATGCATGCACAAGGCGAGAGGATAATCCAAGTCTATCAAATGAAGAAATTGTCGAATATCTGACCAAATGAAGGATTTTGTGAAATATGTAATTGGCTTATTGGCATGAAGAAAACGAGCATTAAAAAGTAAAGTCCACTATTAATGCGAGGAAAACATGTCCTAAGAAAGCATATGAGAGGCAACATAATTAATATTGTGCAACGATCAAAGGCCAAGTCTCCATTCTTCCAAAGGAGAACATAATTTTTTCCATGCCACAATAACAATTTTTTAACCAAGAATTCAATTTTTTTTTATAAGAGAGATCGGTCCTTCTTAATAGATTTAATCAATTGAACGCGTTTCATAATTGATAAAATTGATATTTTCAAAGAAAAAAGTTTACTTTTAATACGATCATCAATATGCTACAAATAACATGTCTCATGCTTCGCTCGACCTCGTGCTCATAAGCTCCAAGAATAGAGTTGAAGTCTTCTACTAATAACCAAAGACCTTGATTAGGTTGTATCATTTCAGTAAGATGTCTCCATAAAGTCCTTCTAGTGATATGATTAGTAGAAACACAAGTAGCTGCCCAAAAAAACCACCTACTACTCATAAATTAGAGAGAAAGTAACATGTTTACTAGATACATTCAAATATTTAGAATGTGGTTACCTAATCAACAACGTATCTCCCCAAAATCTGGCCATTTTCTGCCACATCATGCGGAAAATTAGTTTCGGCAACACACGTAGAATGTGAAGCTCTGCTTTCTATAGTAGCCTATTGTAATTGAAGCTCAATAATAAATTCTTCATTATGGATAAAAGTATTCGTTTCCAGATTCTCACATTCATGATTAAATCCAAAGAGATAATTATTTGTAGTTACAAAAATAGAACGATCAAGAGGGACATTATTAATGTCAACCTTTTCCTCATCTTCAACAAAAACAACCTCAATAGAAGCTAAGGGATTGTCACAAGACTATTTTTTATATTATAACAAATTGTGAATAAATATAGTCAATAAGCGTTATTATAGAGACCAAAATAATCAAAACCTGGCCCAATTAATCAGTTCAGGCAGCTACGTCAAGAACCGAACCTATATCCGTTCGGTTTAACCAGTTTTATCGTTTGCTTTCTTTCCATATAATCCATATTTTTCATTTTATAGTTCCCCTGCTTTTCATTTTGGAGATAGAAATGAGTTTTAACTTTAAAGTTTATGAACAAACTTGATATAGTTAATGCTTCTAGTTGAGAAATAAGACTAATAGAATTATTCTTCAAATTAAGAAAAAGACCACCGTATTATATATTTATAATGCACATTGTATTATTATTAGTTATAATTTCTTTATATATTATATTAAAAATATAACAAAAAATATATTTATTATTAAGCTTTGATCCGAGTCAAACTTTTGAGCTTTGAACTAGTACTGGTTATGTTGGATTCAAGTGTGACTAGCGGAGTATTACCGCGACTATGAATGAATAAATTTTAGATTGAGATTTGATGTAATGGTCTCTTGTGGAATCTAGACATTTGGTCTACTGCTGCTTCCGACTAGAACTGATAATTTGACAAGCCCCTAATTATTGACACTAGTCAACATGTTGGAGGGGCAACAAAAATTAATAATTTAAAAGACCCAAAAAACAAGGTCCCCTAGAATTTTGTAGGTTCAGTGGACCTATAGACTCACTTTTTTTAAAAAAAAATCGATTTTTTTTAAATAAAGTTTTTCAATTTTTTTACTATAAAAAATTTTCGATTTTTTTCTATAAAAATTTTCTGATTTTTCTTCGATAAAAAATGTCTCTTTTTTTTTGATAAAAAATATCTGACTTTTTTCGATTAAAAATTTCTGATTTTTTTTTGATAAAAAATTTCCGAATTTTTTTCTATAAAAAATTTCTGATTTTTTTTTCGATAAAAAATTTCTGTTTTTTGTATTTGATAAAAAGTTTCCGAATTTTTTTTTATAAAAAATTTTCATTCTTTTTTGAATAAGATTGATTAACAAAATATTAGGGCCTATAAACCCCAAGAGACCCTCTTATTTTGCCCCATGAAATAATGGACCGAAATTTAAAAAAAAATTATTTTGATAGGGGGTATAATAATAGAAGTTTAATAAAAAAAATTAAAAGGACCTTGTAGACGTAAATGGGGGCTTTTTTGACAGCTCTACTTCCGAGACTACTCCGGTTCAACTTGGTCGGTTAGCATGAGTGAATCCTAGTGTTTTCAATTTTAGCATACGCAAATAATTAAGCCTTCGTAGCAGCAAATAATGTCTAAAAATGAAGCAAATTTCAATTCCACAATAATTTTTTAAGCCTTCAAATTGTCAAGCAAATTGTGAACTCGTGATTCATCAATTTCTTTAATTGTTTTGGAACCAAGTTCACATATTCCAATGTACTGTCACAATAACAAGTTATCATCAAATTATATGAATTAGACACCAGAAAGAAATTCCCTTCAAAAGAAACTAAACACCAAATTTTCACTCATAATTAACCAAAAGTCAACAACTCAAAAATCCAACACCAATATATGATTGCCAATAACTTTGAATTTTTCCACTCTTACAAATTATATGGGAAAAGAAACTATGAATTAGTACCAACAATAAGTTGATCTAAGTGGTAAGACACTCAGACCTTATAGGCAAGTAGTCATGGATTCCACATCTGATTTTTGCGTATGGTAAAAATCTTGTTGAGAGAGAATAATGTAGAATGTACCTTTACGCATGAAGGGACTCACCAAGATGTGCAATGCCTTTGGCAAAGAGCGAAGCAAAAGCCTCCATAGCTTTTTTCTTAGACACAAAACCAATCTCAAAACCATCACCATTTCTACTATCAGAAAGACAAAAGGCACCTGTTCTATCAATAGAAGCCATTTCAACTTTCTTTGGTTTTCCACAACCAAAATCACAACTATAAACCTCAAATTTAGGTGAACCAGCAGCACCAATTGTTTTAACATCATCAATAACAAGACCCTCAAGTAACCATGAAGACCAATTTTCAGCTCCATTCAACACTCCATCTTTCAAACTTTCCAAAGCTTCACTCAACACTTCAACAGCAACAATTAGTCCATTTTCTCCCAATAACTCACTTGTTTCAACAATTGCAAGCCTTGCTCCAATACAATTTCCAAAATATGTTGAAGGAATTGGTGGCTCTAAACGATTCCGGCAATCGACATTCAAAGCCATCATAACTCTTTTGTTCTTAATTTCCTCTGCTTTCACTTTACATACCCATGCATAAGCAATTGTTACCACAAAACTTGACAAGTGAAGATTTTTATCCTTTTTTCTTTCACCCTTTTGTTTTGAAACTACAAATTCTTTAAGCTTTTCGATATCGAAACGAGATAATTGAAATACACCTCTAAATGAATCTTCTTTAACTTGTAGATCCCAAATCATTAAGCTTTTGTTGTTAGGTCCTCCTTGTTTCAACCAATCACTCAAATATTTTGCTTCTAATCCATTTGGATCAATAATCACTTTTCTATCAAAAAAAGGACATAATTCATGTGGCAAAATAATGGGTTTTTCTTCAATTTCAAACTTGTTGCATAAATAAGACCAAGATTTAATAAAAGAAGTTGAAGTTTTGCCATCTAAAACAGCATGATGTGATGTGATTCCAATGGAAAATCCAATATTTGGAAAAAGAGTAACTTGAAGAGCCAAAACAGAAACTTTTTCATGAGATATGTTCAAGTGAGGTAAAAGATTATGAATTTGTATAGCTTCACAAAGATTAGTACTAGAAACATGATTGAAATCAGAATCAGATTCAGCAATTGTAAGTGAAAGAGTGTCACCTTTGATGTATTTGATGATGGGTTTGTTTGAATCATGAGGCCAAATGAGATGACCCAAAAGAGGGTAAAAATGGTGAAGTGTAAGAGAAAGGGATTGTTTGAGTTTTGGAAGAAGGGTGTTGAAGAAAAGTGAGGTTTGGTGTGGAAATTCATAGAAGAAAATTCGTTGAACAGGTGGTAATCTTAACCATAGTATGTCAAAGAAGGTAAGAGGAAGTGATGTTTGTGTAGGTAGTTGTTCTTCTGAAGATGGTGTTACATTGAAAATTTCTATGATTTTTGTCATTTTTATTGTTCTTGTGAAGATATGAAGATGGAGGTTGTGAGATGAAATTTTTTTCATACCGACATTTTAAGATGCTCTTTGTATTAATAGACAAAAAAGAATAATTAATTTATATTTTCAACTTTCAAGTAATCATAGTAATCATGTCCACTAAGTTAAAATTTGGGATTTTTTAACATCAAAGAGCTAGGTGTATAACTTCTCTAGCAATAAATTCAAGGGGGCTTGAAAAGTGTTTAATGTTTTTCCTTATAAATATATTTTATATTTTTTTTGTGAGTTTTTAATTTTTTTTCTTATTTTTTATTTAAATAAATATTTTTAATATATTTTTATTTTTTTCTTGTAATTTTTTCGTCTTAATTGACTTTTTACAATGTTGTTTAAATTTTCTATTTATTTATTGATTAATATTTTAATAAAAAATACACACCCAGACATTTAGAAAGTGATTAAAAACTTAATGAAATATCACAATAAATAAAAAAAAAAAAATTAATGACAGCATTGTGAACAAGGTCCCTAGTCCCTACACAAAAATTATAGAATTAACTAATTATAGCACAAAAATTAAAAATAGAATTAACTAACAATATTATAGCATCAACTATTTTCGTTCAAACTCCACACATCCTACAACCCAGGTGCGGCCAAATATATTGTAATTTAAGATAAATTTTAATTCAAGGTCTTTTTGTAAGTTTTTAATAATATTATATTATTTTATGTTTGTATTATTTTTTAGATGTTTTAGAATGCAAAAATATTTTTTAAATTTGTTGTTAATATTAATTTAATATTTTTTATTTAATAATAAAGTAGTAAAGTATTTGAGATCCTGAATTTATGATCTAATTTTAAAAATGGTAAAATGTTTGACATCATGAATTTATGACATAATACAAATGACCTTGTTGTTATGCAGAGGTTTTATTTTCTTTAAGACTTAAGATAAGACAACCATCACTGTGATGACTTTATCCTTAACCTTGATGTTTGTTACCTAAGACATCTCATCCATTATTAGACCAAATAGAAGACCACATGTACCACATGTCTTGCTTCACCCACCGCAACAAGCGAGATAACAATAATATTCGTGCCTACAAATATTTAAGGATCAAATCTGCAGTTGACATGAAACATATATCTTAATAGGTACTTGTGGAAAAAATATATTATATTTGAATTATTCATTAGTTAATAGATATGGGTTGAATGTAATAGTACTTATATTTTTGCAGATATACGTTTCTCATAATATACTAATAAAATTATTATTTCATTTTGTGTGTATATATTCGTGTATTAATAGTTTTTCTGTTGAAATTTAGTTATATATTTTATTTATTTGTTGATGTATCTATGTTGTTATGTATTAATATTTTTTGTATTAATAAAATAGGAAAAATATTAAATATAAATTGCAAATTTATTACGATATTTTAATTAAAATTGCAAATTTATTATAATATTTTAATAAGATCTTAATATTTTATTAGAATTATTTTATTTTATTTTAAGATTTAAAAAATCAAATATATAATTTAATATATTTTAAAAATTAATAGTATAAATAAAATTTATTTTAAATCATTGGATCAAAAGAAAAAATTTAATTAAATAAAAATTAAGCTAAATATAAATAATTACAAATATATTTTATCTTAGAAAATAAAAAGAAATACAAACCTGAAGATCCGTTAGAGATTCTTTTAAATAAAAAACAACTGGTTACGATTTAATAAAATTAGAAAATGTGTGTAATAGCACAATTTTTTATTCGTGCGTTGAATTTTGGGTTCACTTTTGGGAGTGGGAGTCTTCTAGAAAAGTTGCATTCAACCGATGATAAGAAAAAAGTGTATATTAAAAGTAGTGCCTAATTAGACCATTTAAAAATGGATCTTTCCTTCATTGGGCAGCAAAACAGATTATTACCTCTACACGTCTACCATCAATAATCAAGATTGGCATCCATAGAGAAATATTTGAAAGATTAATTTAATTTAAAAGGTAAATTACATTTGTGTTTTTTAATTTAATTTAATTCTTATTTTTTTAATTAGTTATTTATTTTTATTTTAAGTGACAATTTGATATTTTATGTTTTAAAATATCAACAATGTTGTCCTTTTTTTACAAAAATTCAAAAAAATTATCAAATTTTTTAAACAAAGCCCATAAAATTCATTATCATCTTCAATAAAATACAAATTTAATCAAATTTATAACTTAAATCTTAAAATAAACTCATATTTTCATTCTTTATTTGATGTTGTTGGAGTTGAAATTGAGTGTATTTTAATATTTGATAAAATTTGCATTATATTGAAGATGATTATTAATTTTATGAATTTTAGTTGAAAATTTTGATGATTTTTTTGAATTTTTAAAAAGGATAACGTTGTTGAAATTTTAAAACATAAAATATCAAATTATCATTTAAAATTAAAATAAAAGACCAACTCGGGAAAAAAAAAGGACTAAAACGTTACAAGTTAAGGGATCACAGATGTAATTTAACCTAATTTAAATATTTAGTTAGTGTTAAGAGTTTTTATTTAATAAATCATAAAAATTATTAAATTATTAATATAATTTAAACTTTTTTAGAATTTTTTGTATATTTTATTATTGTAATGCCTAATATTTTAATATTAATGAAAGAAAAATGTACACAAATAAAAATAAAACTGAAATTTTTAATTTATAAATATCTAAATACTAATATTAATTTATAAATTTTTAAAACAACTTTCAAGTGATATTTAATTAAACTATAACTCTAATATAGACTCAAGACGTGATCTGATTCAACTCATAACATTGAATGACTAGTGAGCAAATATGGATACTCCTCATACTTTCAACGTTTACCTGATATGTGAAAAACATCACCCTTAACATAGTGAACATAAAATTCATATTTAATAAAAATAATTATTGATGTTTCATAGTCATGCCGATGTGTTAACCATAAAAAATCATCTCGACAAACTATACTTCAATTTAATATAATACTATTTCTTTGTAAGCTATATTCAAATACCTCTTCAACCTCTAGCCTATAATCTTTCAAACACTTCAAACCACTAGACATGAGTAATCTAATGACTTAAACTCAATATAACAAGTAAGTCATTAAGATTATATTGATTTCACCCAATATTCTTTACTTGAATAACCTCTTTTGGTAAGATTGAATATAATTAAGTATGTAAGTGATACTCCACTTATCCTCGCTTACCCCTCACTCATGTCGTATATAGACGGAGAGTTCATCTACTTAGAATGAACCATATAATAATAATAATAATAATAATAATAATAATAATAATAATAATAATAATAATAATAATAAATAATAATAATAATAATAATATTAATAATAATAATAATATAGTATATATCTAATCAGAACATATGAGTAATCTCCATTCACATCATGGAACATGCACTTATAAATTTTAATATAAACTTATAAAATATTACAATAACAACTTTATCGAAATAAGTTTTCCAATCCAATTGAATTACTCAAAATCGATTCCAATTGTTTCTGTTATACTCATCTTAACTTAGCAACATCATAATCTTTTTCTACAAAACACTATAATTTTTGTAATTTAATTAAAATATCAAACGATGTCTGATTTGAATAAATGATAACATTTTGGAAAATCAAAGATGTCGAGTTTTTAAATATAATTTTTATTTTGCGTAATAGACATCCAATTAATACAGTTTAATAAAATAAGGTATACATATACAAAAATAGAACAACATGTTATTTTTCAACTTGTAACTCAATTAATTCTCAACGCAAATTAGTGAAATTATTGCCTATTTCAAATATAATTAAGTCTAGTTTCTAATGGAACAAAAATCAGTTCAAAATACTATATATGGAAAAAGTTGTGAATAAAACATCAAGGTATATCTATACGGGTTCCGAGACAATATTATACTATTTTCATTTCAAACTTTATATTATCAAGTTCATATGCTCAACTATGTAAAATTCATTCAAAATTAAGCATAAATAAATTAATCACCAATACTAAATAATTATCATCTCATCATCAACTCAACCACAACACTCAACAATCATAATAAAACAATAACTCTTCGTAGTAATTAATACAAACATCTAACATGTATTATTAATAATATTCAATTTTGCTAAATCAAATAGAATTATTTCAATACCCAAATATGTAAATCATGATCTCTAAGTACACCTAAGAAAGATTTTAAGAGGGTTTTCTATGCTACCTTAACTTGTAGATGTTGGAGAATTGTGTGTTTTCCTAAGGTTGAGTTTTAATCTCATTCATTGATAATAATCCTCATTTGACTTTTATCTTTAATCTTCTTTTTGTTTCTTCAAGAGTGAAACCTAATACTTTTTTTTTTCTATCTTCCTCTCCTCATTTATATTCAATATAGTTGTAAGAAGAATATATTGTAAAGGAATGGTGTGGGTAAGCTTGGAGGTAGAACAAACAATGGAGAATGGTGGTGTTTTCTCTATTCTTTTTCTTCTCCATTTTCCATCTTTTGTTACATTTTGTCATCCCTCCCTCCCTCTTTCTTTCTTTCATTCATTTTTTTTTGTTTAATGGTTGGGTTTTAAGTAAGCGGGAGTCTGATGGGAATTGTCAATCACATCCCTTCAAATCCTTACTAATGACAACTTTTGTTTGACTACAAAATGGGCTACTAGAAATTAAATATGAGATTTCGAATTTATTCTTTAACTATAACAAACACATTGGTATGAACTTCTTAAACTAAACTTCACTTGAATAACTAAAAAATCATTTTTAATTAAATAAGATCTAAGAAATTAGTATAAATATATGAATTACGACAATAAAAATATAAATAATATAATTATTATTAAAAATAAGAACAAATGGAATATACAATTTTTTTTAGGTGTTACATTCTACCCACCTGTTAAAAAATTTGTCCTCAAAATTGTCTAAACTTTAATATTTAACCTCATAAAAGTACTAAACATTCACAACAAGAATCAACTATCATACTTATTACATTCTTAAATAACATTCTCACAATATATAACAAGTTAAACAATGATTGAATATTAACTATATCTATTAAAATAAATCAAAATACTTGATAATTTAAAAATATTTTTAATATTTACATTTCACTTCATTATTGAAGTAAGGCAAAATGACTAACATCATATTATAATAAATTTTATCACATCATACTCACCTCAACTGTTGATAGGGTGCACTCGAGTTCTTAGGCAAGATGGGTTACTCATATCAACTGCGGCCAGGAAGACACTCCCTGGCTTAGGCAGGCTAGAGTAAGACTAGTCAATATTTTGGTATTATAGAGTTGTTCTCTTCGATTTTTTTTTTGTAATCTGGTTAATCTCAAATAAGACATCATAAAACATACATATCATTATTTTACATGACAAACATTTTTAACTATCAACAAATTAATTTAATGTAACAAGTAACTAAGTTATATTATATAATCTTATTACTATATTACACAATCCTAATTAAATTAATACTGCTATTAACCAAGAATTTGCTTATTCAATAAATCATACAAGAAAAAAATCTCTTAAACATTGATTTTGTTTAATCAACAAGAAAAATAAATTAGTGTGTATATATAAGTGTATTGTGAAACCTATGTAATATGTGCTTATGTATATCATGTACAATACAATAGATAACACACTATAAGTTAAACATGCTTAATAGACCACATAAGCACAAATGTATTTGAAATAAAATTTCACGAGTGCACATTTGTCAATAATCAAAAAAATTCTAAGTGAGTTTTGAAGAATCTTTACTTAAAAGTTGATCTATTACAATTATGCACTCTAATTATATGACGTCTAAACAATCTTAAAGATGTATTAATCCAGTAATCGGTACCTGAGGTTTCATCTAAATCTTAGAAATGAATTCTACAGGTAAGTATGAGGTTTTGTAGGTCACTAATTTTGCGACTTGGTCCACTCAAATTTCTCCATGTTATAAACTCTGACACTTAGTTTGATGTCACTACTCAATTACTATCAAATATATAACTTGTTAGGGTGTCCTAATTTTACATAGAAACCTTTTAATCTAAAATTATTAAGACTAAACATCTTTAGCATTTGTCCACAAATATGATTACCCACTAATATGAAGAAAAAGTTTTTGTAGGAATGACATACTTTATAGGCTTACATCAAAATTTTCTACGTTTGCATTTTGTGACATTTCATAGAACGAGAAGCAATATGTGTTCTAGTTAAAGTCCTTACTTCTATGGCTTCCTATTTCCCTTACATACACAACAACTCAGAAGGTTTATGTGGTTGACACGAGGAAAACAATGAATTCAACTGATGTTATCTCAATGAAAAATACCATAAAACGGAGTACCCATACACATACAAATCAAAATTGCATCCAACTCTATTGATCATTCAATTCATCCACAATTTAGTACTTACACTTGATGATGTTGAAAAACATATCTAATTTAGTTTCAAAATTCAATAGTATAAACTTTAGTAAAAAAAAAAAATAGTAATATTTCACCTCCACTAGCACAACGCTAAAACCATACTATTATTTACTATTCATATCCTACAATACATGACATGCATAAATATCATGTATACACGAAACAATTCGTACCCAAGCATATATAAGAAAATGACAATTCAGCTTGTAGTTTACTCTAAACAACTCCTATAAGTACGTTTCAAGGCAAATTTCAAGTCATATAGTAAAACAAAATTAAACCTACAATTAAGGTAGAAAGTTGCTTTATCAAACCTTGAAGCAAATCTGATAATTCCTTAATGGTTATCATTTTAATACCATCAATATTTACGAAATTTTCATAAATTTTAAAATTTGAACCAACCACGCTAAAATCGCAATTAGCACACAACCATCGTCATTTCCTGATTCATTAACGCAACTTCATACATATCATGGGTTATTAAAACAAATTTCAATCAATTAAGGAAACTTGCTAAAATAGGTAAGTATATTTCTATTTTTACTTTCATGTGTACGACTCATTATTTTCTATGACAAAAGTACTATGAAATTAATTTTCTGTAAGAGAGTATCTTGAGTATATACCTGAATTATAAAATATCTAAATAATATTCTTAGTAATCCATAGTAGCATTACATCATCATTCAAGGAATGCGCACACATATACATATGTTGTGCTGAGTTAATACTTAGTGACAATTCCTTGCCCATCCAAATATATATATGGTAAGATTTTACATCATCCTACCATAATAAGGTACGACGATATGAACATAAATGGATCAATCTATAGCATAAATGCAGCTCAAACCTCATATCAAGGACGAGTGAAACACAAATGGATCAATCTATAAAGGAATTGTCCATTTATGCTTAAATAAAAATGGACCAATCTATAACACAAATGCAGCTCAAACCTGATATCATCCTACCATAACAATCTAGCCCACAACTCATAACTTTACATTCAATCATGATTAATATTCTCTACAACAATAAGGTACTATAAATAAAAATGTCATATATTGTTCTTGCTCTAACAAAAATCACCAAAAAAAAATTGTGAAACCCTCAATTTGCTATATCACACCTCTCTACTATTTTATTCTATACACATAATTTTATTTTAAACATAGTATACGTAATAAAAGAAATGTGCATAGATTTACTTCTATCAATTCAACTATCTTGCTATATAACTTATGCCTCAATCAAGAGATAAGATTTCAATTAAAAAAAAAAGATTTTAATAAAATATTGCAAATATAATTTATGACTTAATGAATATTACTAAGATAAATTGGAATTTATAAAAGTCATGTATCAACGTAATATAGACTCCTTAATATTCATAAGGCTTAAAACATAAATATTGTTTAAAAACAGTGTTAACTCAAAATATCCACTAATTTGGTGGGTGGATTCAAACTTGATTCTATGGGATAATATCATTATCTATTCTCCGCATGACTCTATAAGGTGTCCTATCCCATTAACACATAATGAGAATATGAAAATAATATTAAACTATAGAAACTACCGACTGACTTGCTAGATCGGATCACTTTTAGACAAATAACTCATAGTTCGCTTTTGAATCGACATGCTCTGTTACAAAAAATATAACGCCTAATTTTTTAACATGAGTGAAACAAAAATGTACACATTGCAGATGAAACTGAAATTTTTAATTCATAAATATCTACATACTTACAACTTTAAAAAAACTTTTAAGTGAGACTTAATTAAACTATAACTCTAATCTAGACTCAAGACTTGATCCAACTCCGTCTTATGACATTGATGGACTGGTGAACAAATCTGGATACTCCTTAGACTTTTAACGTTTACCTGTTACTTGAAAAACATCATCCTCAACACAGTGAGCATAAAACTCAGTAACATAGATTTAATAAAAACAATTATTGATATTTCTCAGCCATGTTGGTGTGCTAAGCATGGAAAATCCTCTCGACAAAGTATACTTCAATTTAATATAATATTATTTCTTCTTAAGCTATATTCAAATACCTCTTCTACCTGAAATATTTCAAACTTCGTAAGCATGGAAAATCCTCTCGTCAAACTATACTTCAAATGTTTCAAACACTTTAAGCTAATAGATATAAATAATCTAATGACTTAAACTCAATATAACAAGCAAGTCATACAGACTACATTGATTTCACCCAATATCCTCCACTTGAATAACCTCTTTTGGTAAGATAATACATATTTAAGTCCGTAAGTGGTGTCCCACTTACCCTCGTTTACCCCTCGCTCCCGTGGTATATAGATGGAAGCGAAATCTAACTAGAATCAACCCTATATATATACATATATAATAATAATAATAATAATAATAATAATAATATATTTAATCATAACATAGGAGTAATCTCCATTCACACCATAGAAGATGCACTTAACATATCAAACTTTCAGAAAAGAGTGTTATATTTAAGCTTTCAAATGCAATTGGTTCCACTCAAAACGAGTTTTTTAGCTTAAGATATAGATATTTCAATATGACTAATGCATAGAAACTCATAATACAGAACAGTCTACGTCATAAAATCAAGAAAATTTATTAATTTAATATAAACTTTGAAGAATCTTTTCCATTCTTTGGTTATCTATGGAAAGATAGAAATGAAATGACTACTATTTTATGTATTCACTTACAATGACAATGTAATAGGAATAAGCTTTCTGGTCCAATTGATTTCACTCTAAACCGATTCCTATTGTTTCTATTATACTCATCTTAACTTAACTACGTCATAATCTTTTTCTATAGAAACACTATAACTTTGGTAATTTAATTAAAATATCAAACATGTCCGATTTGAATAAATGATAACATTTTGGAAAGCTTAAGATGACTAGTTTATAAATGTAATTTTTATTCTGCATAATAGACATCCGATTAGTACAATTTAATAAAATATGGTATACATATACAAAAACAGAATAACATATTAGTTTCCAACTTGTAACTCAATATTCTCCATCAATTCTCAATGAAAATTAGTGAAATAAGTGTCTATTTCAATTATAATTAAGTCTAGTTTCTAATGGGACAAAAATCAGTTCAAAATACTATCTAGAAGAAGGTATTAATTAGGAAGCTCCTAGAAATATGTCTAGAGTTTTCTATTTGTACCTATAAATACCTCGTTGTAAGCATTAAACATTAAGCAAATTGAGAGTTTTCTATTAGAAATACCTTCGTTTCTCTAACAAAGTGGTATCTAGAGCTTGGTTGTGAGAGTTGAGAAATGGCGACTTGTGATTACACTACTTTCCACTTTCCTCTTCTAAAGAAAGAGAATTATGAAAAATAGTGTCTTCGCATGAAAGCATTGCTTGGCTCTCAAGGTGTATGGGAGATTGTTGAAAAAAGCTATGATGAGCCACAAGACGAAGATGGATTGTCTCAAGTTGCGAAAGAGGCTTTGAAAAAAACAAGGAAGAAGGATCAACAAGTTCTTACTCTCATTCATCAATGTTTGGATGACTCTATGTTTGAGAAGGTTACCGATGCTATAAATTCAACGGAAGCATGGAAGATTTTGGAAAAATCACTCTAAGGCATTGACAAGGTGAAGAAGACAAGACTTCAATCTATAAGGGGAGATTTCGAAGCTTTGAAGATGAAGGATTCTGAATCAATTTCAGATTATTTCTCAAGGGTGAAGACAATTGTTAATCAAATGAAAAGATATGGAGACAAGAGATAAGATGTTCATGTAGCAGAGAAAATTCTTAGTTTCATGACTCCTAAGTTCGATTCTGTGGTATGTGTTATTGAGGAATCGAAAGATCTTGACTCAATGTCCATTGAGAAATTAGAAGGTTCATTGCAAGCTCATGAAGAAGGAATAAAGAAAAGGTAAGATGAGCCATTAGAGAAAGTTCTCAAGATCAAAGCTTCGTTGAAGGATAATGGAGGATTCAATAGTCAAAACGAACATGAATGTGAACAAGGAAGAGGACAAGGACGTGGTCATGGCCAAGGAGGAAGAGGAAGAGATTTCAATCGTGAATCAAACTACGAAGAAAGAAGTCACTCATCACCAAGAGTTCTTGGAAGAGAAAGAGGTTATGGCTATTATCAAAGTGAAAGGAGGTATGACAAATCTAAAGTTGAATGTTATAACTATTATGAATTTGGCCATTTTTCTTGGGAATGTCGTAATGCTCCTAATCAAGAGGAAAAATTGGCTAATCATATTGACAAAGATGAAGATTCCACTTTGTTGCTAACACTCAAGGAAGAAGCGAGAGATGCTAATAGTTCATGGTACTTGGACAATGGTGCAAGTAACCATATGTGTGCATGCAAAGAGAAATTTGTGGAGCTTGATGAAAAGATGAATGGAAATGTTTCCTTTGTAGTCTCATCAAAAGAGAAAATTGAAGGGAAAGGTATCATTCTAATCTCTTCTAAAGATGGAAGCCATAGGTTGATTAGTGATGTATACTATGTGCCTAAATTAAAGAGTAATATTTTGAGTTTGATTCAAATTCTTGAAAAATGATACGAAATTATCATGAAAAATAAATATCTTTGGCTTAGAGATCAAAATAACAATTTAATTTCTAAAGTTCTTATGTCGAAAAATAGAATGTTTATCATGAATCTATGAACTATTGAAGCAAAATTTTTGAAGATGAGTGTCCAAGATGAAGCATGGCGTTGGCATATGAGGTATGGCTACTAGAACTTTAGTGCATTTAAAATTATGGGAAAAAAGAGTATGGTGAAAAGGATGCCCTCAATCAATCATCCAAATCAATTGTGTGAAGGTTGTCTTCTTGTCAAGCAAGCTAGAAAAAGTTTCCTTAAAGAAGCGACATCAAGAGCAACTAAGCCACTGCAACTTGTGCATACTGACTTATGTGGACCAATCAATCCATCTTCATTTGGTAAGAGTAAATATTTCATTCTCTTTATTGATGATTTTAGTAGAAAAACTTGGATTTATTTCTTAAAACAAAAATCAGAAGCTTTTGTTGCTTTCAAGAACTTCAAAGCTCTTGTAGAGAAGGAGAGCGGTCATGAAATCAAAGCTTTGATATTTGATCGAGGAGGTAAATTCACTTTGAAGGAGTTTAATGAATTTTGTGCAACTCGTGGAATCTGTCGTCCATTAACAGTTCTAGGATTCCTGCAACAGAATAAAGTGACCGAGAGAAAGAACAAAACTATTTTGAACATGACAAGATACATACTAAAATTCAAAGGGATGTCGAAGGAGTTTTGGGCTGAAGCAGTTTCTTGTGCGGTCTATTTGGCAAATCATTCTCCAACTTCAAATGTCAAAGACCAAACCCCTCTAGAAGTGTGGAATGGAAGGACGTAGAGTGTTAATCATTTGCGTGTCTTTGGGAGCATAACAATTGCACATGTGCCACAACAAGAAAGATCCAAACTTGATGATCAAAGCATCAAATATGTATTTGTTGGCTATGATCCACATTATAAAAGTTACAAGTTGTACAACCCATGCAACAATAAGGTAATGGTGAGTCGTGATGTTGAATTTGATGAAGATGTTACATGGAATTGCGAGGATCAAGAAGAAACAAACTATAATTTTCTTCCATATTTTGAAGAAGATCAAGAGGCCACAACACCAGTTCAAGATGCAACTCCACCTTCTTCACCTCTGTCTTCACCTACTTCTCTAGATGAAAGTTCAAGCGAGAACCAAGTAAGATGCAAGATATATAAGACATTTATGAAAGGTCAACTGAAATTACTCTTGACCTTGAAGAGTTGTATTGTCTCTTGGCGGATAGCAAATAATTAAATTATGGAGAAGCAATGAAAGATAAAAGGTGGAGATAAGCCATGGACGAGGAGATCGAATCAATTTTGAAGAACAACACTTGGGAATTAGCAACTCTTGGCAATTGGAGTCAAATGGGTGTACAAGGCTAAAAATAATGCTAATGGAGATATTGAAAAATGCAAAGCAAGACTTGTTGCAAAAGGCTATAAACAAAAATATGGAGTTGACTATGAAGAAATTTTTTCACCAGTTGCTCGCATGGACACTTTTCGTTTGTTAATCTTTGTCACAGCTCAAAATAAGTGGAAACTTTATCAACTTGATGTAAAATTGGCATTTCTAAATGGCTATCTTGATTAAGAGGTCTATGTTGAGCAGCCAATGGGGTACATGATTAAAGGACATGAAGATAAACTTTTGAGATTAAGAAGAGCGTTGTATGGATTAAAGCAAGCACCAAGAGCATGGAATAGTCGCATCGACAAATACTTCCAAGATAATGGGTTTGCTCGTTGTCTCTATGAATATGCTCTTTAAGTCAAAGTGTGTGATAATGGAGATATTTTGATTGTTTGTCTCTATGTGGATGATCTTATATTCACTAGGAACAATACAAGTTTGTTTGAATAGTTCAAAAAGGCCATGGCGCTTGAGTTCAAGATGACTGATATCGGGATCATGTCATACTACTTAGGCCTAGAAGTAAAGCAATTGGAAGAAGGCATATTTATTTCTC
This sequence comes from Cicer bijugum, assembly GCA_037974875.1. Classification (NCBI taxonomy): domain Eukaryota; kingdom Viridiplantae; phylum Streptophyta; class Magnoliopsida; order Fabales; family Fabaceae; genus Cicer; species Cicer bijugum. Next base: position 2,582,259 of record JBBPBT010000959.1, on the reverse strand, counting down.
AAGAAAACTATGCAAAGGAAGTTTTGAAGAAAATTAAAATGTTTGATTGCAATCCGGTGAACACACCAATGGAGAGCGGATTAAAGTTGTCAAAGTTTGAAGATGGTCAAAAGAAGGACCCTTCTTTTTTCAAAAGCCTCGTTGGAAGCCCAAGATACTTAACATGTACAAGACCTGACATTCTATATGCGGTTAAAGTAGTGAGTCGTTTCATGGAAGCTCCTACTACTACACACATGAAAGTCACTAAGAGGATACTTCGCTACCTTAAGGGTACGCTTAATTTTGGACTATTTTACTCTTCTTCTAATGGTTTTAAATTTTTTGGATTTTGTGATAGCAGCTTTACAGGAGATATTGATGATAGAAATAGTACTAGTGGATTTATATTTTTCATGGGAAATTGTGCTTTTTCATGGAGCTTAAAGAAGTAACATATTGTCACACTTTCAACATGTGAGTCAGAGTATGTAGCAGTAACGTCTTGCACTTGTCATGCCATTTGGCTAACAAGATTATTGGAGGAACTTCATATACCACAAAATTAAGCTACTGATATTTATATAGACAACAAGTCGGCACAAGCACTTGCAAAGAATCCAGTGTTTCATGATCGCAACAAGCACATAGACATAAGTTACCATTTCATTAGAGAATACATTGTCAAGAAAGAAGTTGAGCTTAAATATTTGAAGACTCAAGATCAAATTGCAGATATTTTTACAAATCCGTTAAAATTTGAAGACTTTCAAAGGCTAAGAGCAAGACTTGGAATGAAGAAGAAAATTTCAAATTAAGGGGAGCAATGTTATTACTAATTTGAAATTAGATAATTCTAGAACCATGTAGAATTTCCATGTAAAAATCTAGAAGTGTTTAATTATAGAAAATTGTGGGAAGCTCCTAGAAGTCGGTATTAATTAGGAAGCTCCTAGAAATATGTCTAGAGTTTTCTATTTGTACCTATAAATACCTACTTGTACTTGACATTAACCATCAAGCAAATTGAGAGTTTTCTATTAGAAATATCTTCCTTGCTCTAACAGGTATAACATGCTATGGAGAATGATGGTGTTTTCTCTCTTCTTTTTCTTCTTCTTTTTCCCTCTTTTGTTACATTATGCCATCCCTCTCTCTTTATTATTTTTTTGTCTAACATTTGGGCTTTAAGTAAGGGGGAGTGTGATAAGAATTGTCAACCACACCCCTCCAAATCCTTACTAATGACAAGTTTTGTTTGACTACAAAATGATCTACTAAAAGTTGAACTTGAGATTTCTATTGGATTTATTTCTAATTTATTCTCCAACTATAACAAACACATTAGTATGAACTTCCTAAACTAAACTTCATTTGAATAACAAACAATCATTTTTTATTACATAAAATCTAAGAGATTAGTATAAATATATGAATTACAACAATAAAAATATAAATAATAGAATTATTAGGAAAAATAAGAATAAATGGATATACTTTTTTTTTTGTTACAATTATGATTATTAAATGTATAAAAAAAATTATACTATAAAATTAAACTCTTCAAATATAATATGAGTTACACTAATCTTTTTAATAGGACAGTTTCTAATAAATAATAAATATTTAGATGGACCATATCAATTGCACTATCTTTTAATATGTCGTTTTCTAATAGATAATAAATATTTTGAGGGACTAATACACTCCTTAAATGATTGACCTCTAGTTATAGAGATTAAAATGTTTATTAAATATTGTCAAATTATAAAATAATTGTGTATATGTATGATCCATTTTAAAATTCAAATAAAGAAGTTCATTATAAAAGTTCTAAATTTGTTGGTTAATGATTCTATAAAAAAAGTTTATCTTAAAAATACAAGTAAATAATTGTCAATGCTAAATTACTAAAAAAATTTATACAAATCTTCATATTTTCTAAACAATGAGCTAGTGAAAATATCGCTTCAAGATTTACAGATTTGGTTAAAGGTTAAATTAAGATTAATCAATAGTAACTAAATATTTTATTTTTATCTTTAACATAATATAAAACAATAATAAATAAATAAAATACTTTTTAGTCAAATACTATTATTTAATCATTTCTTAATCATAAATTTCAATATATTTTTCTTTTAAGTTCAATTGTCCTTATGTTTTCTTTTGAACAAAAAAAATCAATATTACAGATAAACTCAATATGATAATGAATCCTCACTTTTGCAGATTCAATTGTAAATTAAAGTAAAAAACACAGGTATATCTCAATTCTATTTTATTTATTTATTTATTTATCTCTAAATAAGATAGTAAATAATTTTATATATAATTATAAAGTTTTAAATTTGAATTTGGAATATAATATTTAATATAATAATATAAACGTTTTTTAGTTAAAATAGACCTTATCATATTAATTTATTTGTCTACTACAAATTTCCATGAACTAGACCTTACCACATTAATTAATTTGTCTACTACAAAATTTCCATCACTAGCTAGTTCACAATGCAACACCAGCACCATCCAAAAGCAATATGATGCACTAAAAATTATAGAAATGACATAAATTTATGCATTCCCACATTAAAAATTTAAGAATATGTTTGGTTTGATAGATCTAGGAGAGATAGTTAGAGAAGAGAGAAAAATGAGAGAAATTATAATTTCTCCTATTTAGACAACAAAAAAATAGAGAAGAGATAAGACTAAAATGTGGGACCTATGTGTTTTTTATTTCTTCACTCAACAACAAAGAAACAGGAGAGAAATATTTATGTACTCTTTCTTCTAGCGCGGAAACTTTCCCACTTCCTCTCCTTCATGCATTCTTCTTCCTCTCCATTTTCTTCCTCCAACTTTGATGAAAAACCTGCAACATCTTGTATCTATTTTGCTTAAATCTGTACAGCACATTAAGACTAAAATTGAAGTCATAACATCAAATTGAGAAAAAAATATGAGGTATGAACTAATCGGATATATTTTATTGGTTTCACTAACTTCAATCAATGAAGTTATTAACCTACTTTGCAATTTATTTTATGCTTCTCGGCAATGGTAGCACGATAAATTTTACTCTTTTTGTTGATACGTTTAGCCCTTTTATTTTCTCACCTTTTATTATTATTTAAATTTAATTACAATATATAAAATATTTATTATCTTAATTTATTTATTTTAGATAAACTCAAAATAGAAATTCATAGATAACACAAAGTATTAAAATAAAAATTCATTACACAATATTTATCATACATAACACAATCACCAATCGTCGCTCGGGAACATGCGAACTAACTCACTTAATATGTCATGAACTTCACCATATGGAGTTACCAACTGTATGACTCTACGTAAAAGCTCAGATGCTCTACGGTCTAGTGCCAATGACGGACCAACATGTATAGAAGATGATGGACCATGTGGATCATGTGCAACAGTAGATGGACTTGAAGGTGGAACAACAGTAGGTGGATGGAGGATCAGATGATGTGAACTATTTATGTATCATGCATAATAGTCTACATTGACCACTCCAAGAAACTTCACTAGAGGATATAGCCTCGAAAAGGCCGCTATAGATGCTCTCATATTACTCTGCCACTCCCAATATTGTCTGACACCCGAGGAACATCACGAGGAATGCACCGAATACGACTAAACGATCGAAGACATCGCTCTGACATATATGAGACTGAACTCCACCACAATGAAGGTATTTGAAGAACATTGAAGTCGCTACAAAGGGATGATTAGCTCGACCATCATCGTATGATGTAAACACTACATCCTCGAGCAACATAGCATTAAGTCTCCACTTGTATGTTATCAGTCCATTTTCAAAAATAAAATACAATTTAGTAAATTAAAAATACAACTTAATAAATAAATAATACAACTTAATAAATAAATAAATAAATAACACAACATAATAGATAAATAAATAACACAACTTAATATAAATCATATACCTGTACTAGGATCATGTAACCTCCCAACTGTCTAGTGTCATGCACAACTCCATCTCCCAAGTTGTCATACAACATAACCAATGCAACAACACCCTCACATAGTTCCGACAGTGATATAAATCAACAAACAAACTAATATATTTTGCCTCCACACGAGTGTGTGTCTCGCGGCAAAAATAATGTTGCCAACTAGATGCAAAAGGTACGTTCTAGCAACACACTCAAACATGTTAATTTGAATGAGACGTCTATATAAATCACACAGCCATTGCAATCTAAATTGCACACATTTATTATAATGAATCTCAGAAATTGCTTCCTCCCAAGCTGCTCCTAATAACTCATGTGTAGCTCTCACAAATATATTAGTATTCATATTCACATGTGCATCAAAAAATCTACCTCGTGGTGGGATGTGAAGAAGAGTGGTGACATTGTCCAACGTGATTGTCATCTCTCCAAATGGCAAATGAAACAAGTTGGTCTCACGAAGTGTAATCACCTTTAACGAGCCACAATCCTACGAGATGTTAAATAACATAACAATAAATATTTATTCTTAACTAAAAAAACAATTAATTAAATATAATGAAAAATATACTAAATATAATAAATACTTATTCTTAATTAAAATATATCTCTCTGTCTCATATCATACAAATCACGTGGTGTTCATACTGTGTCAACACAGATGTCACCAATGGTCCTCTAAGAATCTAGGATGTTGATTTTGCTCTTCAATGTTATGGTCAGCCTCATCAACATCCTCAAGCATCTGTTCTTGTTCAGCACACTGCTCCATCTGTACAGGCTTAGGGACATCCTCCTCCATTTGTGCAGGCTCAGCGAAATCCTCCTAAATATCATGTCTATAAAGACGCTGACGAGGTGGACAATTTGCTTCATCTTGTTGTTTGTGTGATGTTGTATGTGAAATTTTCTTCACTCCATCGCCATTATCACCTCTCGTAACGTCTCTAGCAATAGTGCGAATAATTTTCCCAAACACACCTCTAGTTCTAGGCACTGCAAAATTTATTTAATATAATTATTATTTCAATATATCAATATTTAAAAAGAAAATAGAAAAAAATTTGAAACTTTCAAAACTCATTAATTTCAAAAGTTTCATCAATGCAAAATTTTTGAAGTTTTTTGGAAAAGCTTCGAAGGTTACAAAGCTTTGAATGTTTGAAAAATCTGGAAACGATTTGAAGTTTGAAAGCTTCGAAGATTTGAAATTTCTAAAATGTTATATTTCAAAAAATTGAAATCTTCGAAAGTGTGAAAAAAACTGGAAAAAAATGTGTTTTGAAAGTTTCATATTGATAGAAACTTTCGAAATTCTGGGAAAAATGTGTTTAAAAAGTTTCTAAATGTTCGAGAGATACATACTTTTGGATTTTGATGGTTTGAAAATTTTCAATTTTTTAGTGGTTCAGAATTATGGAATTTGAAAAATTGATAGTTTCGAATGAGAGTAGAAAAAATAATATTTTTTTTTAGCTATGTATAGATAAGAACAAGGAAAAAATGGTATTTTCACTTGGGATGGGGTGGAAGGTTAAGTTGGTCGGGATAGAAACCTCCACCAATTGCTACCCCAAGAGAAAGGTTCGATGTTGACTTCAAATTGGATAGCGAATTTATAGTCCCAATACACTCCAATTGCAACTTCTTTGGGCCCACCTGACATATGTTCTAATTAGCACTGTCATAAAAATCCCCCCAAAGTCCAAAACCTCTTTAAAAAATTTCCAACTAAACTCCAAATATTAAGTCTGAAATGAAATTTTTAAAGTTATGATCTATTATTTCACTATTTTTTATTGACTTAAGTGACAGGCTCATAGACCTAATAATTTTGAAAAAAAAATTTAAGTATTTTTTTCTCGAAAATTTTATAAAAAAATCAAAAAATAATTTTTTTTATAATAAAAATTGAATTTTTATTTTCTTGAATAAAAAAAAATGTAAATCATCTTTTATCGAAAAAAAAAATCAAACTTTTTTATCAAAAAATTTTTGAAAAAAAAAATACAATAATTTTGTCAATATTTTTTTGAAAATATATTTTTAAAGAAAATAGCCCATAGCCCTTCAAAATTTTAGGAGCATTTTAGTTTTAGGGTTTTTTAAGACTTTTTTAACTATAAATTATTTTGATCCCTCTAATATCTGGGATGAGATCGATAATTAATTGACTCGTGAAATTGACAAGTATAGTTCTAATAGGATTTATTTGCAATTAAATTGTCACATGCAGTTAGCATTGAATTATCACATGCAAAATTTCTTTCTTTCTCTGTCAATGAATGCACAACAATTATCCTTATTCGCATCCCTTACATTCTCCACTACCGCCTCATTAATTGTTTTCTTCAATGCTCACCTCGATTTTCTCCTCAGCATTAACACGTTAGTTATTATTGTTAGAACATGTTGTATAATTTAGATGAATTGAAAATGAGAAGAAGAGAGAAGGAAAATAGGATATTATAAAAAAAATGAAGAATGATTAACTACATCGGGAGAATGTTCTTCGTATTATCGGCTTTATATCAGCTTTGAGCATTAACTGTCAAAACATAATTCTAAATTTCTTAATTACTTCTAATTGTATAATAACCTTTCTAACTAAATACAAATCACTTTTAGTTACATTCAACATGCCCCCTAATTCAAAGTGATTCAATTGATGTTAATCCAAGATTGTTCCTCATCTCTTGGAACTTCACCCTTTTCAAGCTCTTAGTTAGGATGTCAGCCTTTTGGTCATTGGTACTGCAACGCTCCAACTTTATCTTGCTTTTCATCACTTGATCCCTTAAGAAATGAAACTTTATTTCTATGTGCTTGCGCCTTCCATGAAAACTTGGATGTCTTGGTAGATCAATTGTCGATTTGTTTTCTATCTTCCACTTTACTGCTTCAGCACTCTTTAGTCACAATTATGTCATTAATTCAACCTGCCATAATGCTTGGCAAGCTCCCACTGATGCATCCACATATTCAGCTTCATATGTGGACAAGACTATTATGCTTTACTTCTTCGAACACCATGAGATTGGTGAGTTATTGATCATGAACAAATTGCTCGGGGTACTCTTTATATCATCCTTATCTCCGCACCAATCTACATCAGTAAAGACAATTAGTCCAACATAAATTCCAGTCTAGTCTCTAGTATAATGCAGTCCAAGCTCACTTGTTTCTTTAATGTACCTCAAAATCCTTTTGGTCTTGTGCAATGGTTGGTCTTGTGTTGCATAAGTACCTCAACAATCCTACCAATTCCATAGATGTCGTAGGATCAACAAGTTCATCATTGCCCTCCTTAGGTAGTGTTTGACATGCTTCTGTTGGTAACATTACACTCTTGCATAATAAACCTCTTTAATATATTATTTGCATATTTCTTTTGATTCATAAAGACTCCCTTCTCTTTGATCACATATTCAATACCAAGAAAGTATGATAATGTGCCCAAATATGTCATTTCAAATTCATTTTGCATTATGTCCTTGAATTGATGTATTTGTGCCTCATCACTACCAGACACTAGAAAATCATCCACATAAAGGCATATCAATAGTGCATGTGTTGCTGTTGCCTTTTTCACATACACTTCATGCTCATTCACACACTTATCAAATTGTTGCTCTATGAGGAATCAATCATTCCTTTTGTTCCAAGCTCTAGGGCTTGCTTCAGGCCATATTGTGTTTTTTTCAACTTGTATACAATGTCTTCTTTAGCTCTTATCTCATATTCTGGTGGTTGTTTCACATAGACTTCTTCCTCCAATGATCCATTGAGGAATGTTGATTTGACATCCAACTAATGCATATACCAACCTTTATAGTTGGTCATTACCATCCTCACTATTTCAATTTATACTACTGGGGAAAAACACCTCATCATAGTCCAATCCATGTTTCTACAAGAGTCCTTTTGCTAGAAGTCTTGCCTTGTACCTAACAATCTCTCCATCAGGCTTCAATTTTTGTTTATATACTCATTTTACATCAATTAATCTCTTATTGACTAGCAGAGTCATCAGATCCCACATCTAGTTCCTCTCTATTGCTTTGAGTTTTTCCTCCATTGTTAATCTCCATCTAGGATCACTCAAAGCCTTTTCATCACTTATTGGTTCTGATCCAATCAGCACAACAAAATATGTCAATTCTCCATGTACATTGATGGCTTAATCATATGTCACTTCATATAGTTGTAATATGACTATAGGCTGCCTAGATCTTTCAGATCTTCTCTCAGATTCAGAGTTGACTAACTTGGTGTCCCTGTTGCTTGGTCCTCACTCAGTTCCACTACTACTGCCCTGATGTCTGGATTGATGGAGGTGACTGGTCTGTTTGGGATTCCTGCACTGCTCGAGCTAGCTTCACTCATTTTCCAGTCCCATCCTCTTGATTCATCCACCAGTATGTCCCTACTTATTACCACCACATTCTTGTTTGGATCTTACAACTTGTAAGCTCCAGTTGCATCATAACCCAACAACACCATTTGTTTAGCCCTATCATCAAGTTCCCTCCTATTTTGAGCTAACACATGTCTAAAGCACAATGTGTAACGCCCCAAATTTCATAATAAACTATTTTATTAATTAAATAGGATTTTAGACAATTCATTTGGTGTTAAAATCATTTTAGAATATATGTTGATTATTTTTATGATTAATTTTCTTTATATGTGTATTTTTTATGATGTGTTAATCTTGTACATATTTGACTAAATGAGGGATATAAATAATAAATATTATATATTTCATATATTCTTCTAAAAAATAATAGTATTTTAATGTAAATATTTTAATGATTAAAAATTTAGGCAATTTTACGTGTATATGTGAGTTTATAATTAATATGATATTTTCTTATATGTTTGACTAATGTTAAATGTGCACATATTTACATTTTAATTATTTATGAGTATCTCATATTTTAATTATTTACTGTATAAATAATTATCTTGAGATAGTAGTAATATTGTGTTTGATTCCCTTTATTGTTTTTTTACTTGTTATGACATGGTTATTTTATATATATTTATTACTATATACTAATTAATACAAAGTGTTGATGTTATATTTATTTATTTTACAATTTCGACTATCATCTAATGATGGTAGTTTTTAAGTGAGTATTTTAAAAAATAAGTATAATTATAGTGATTATTTTGAATATGAGAGTTTTGGTCATTAATATATTTTAAAAGATTAGTTACTTTAATTATTTTATCTTATAAAATATTTTTAAAAAAAATATTAGTGAAGTTTTACAAATTAAATCATATTACAAATATGTTAATAAAACATTAGTAATGTATATTTTTTTTTAGGTTAGGCTCATTTGCTAGAATAAACTCTAATTATAAATAAATAAAAAATAATTTGCTAGAATAAACTCTAATTATAAATAAATAAAAAATAATTGAAAATAATAGAAGGGTATGCGAAAGACAGAGGACGGGACATGCTTTCAGCTGCAACAACACCTCCACATTGAGAAAAAAAAAAAAAGGAAGGAAAAATTGATAGCGGTCATCGATAATTGTTTTAGAAAATATTCTTTGTTTTAGCTCCAATTTCAGTATGTTGTTTTATTCATTTAGTTAATCAAATAAACACATTTTCTTATATTTTTAACAATTTCAATTTCTCTATAAAATATTCGACTTCTTCGTTTTGTGGAATTTGTTATTTTGCACTGTTCTTCTTAACTATAAGTTTGATTTAAGTGAAACCAATACCAAAACGGTCGTGTGAAAAATGGCTATATTATCTACTAATTTGTTTTCTGTTTTATGGTAAGATTCTATGACCGATTTCGAAATTTAGTTTTTAGAGTGTTTTCTCATAATTTATTTTGACGTTCACCTATAAACTGTAGAGTTAGATCGATTGAAGGACAATAAGTCAAAGGACAAATTTTGTTTGCTCGTGAAATCGTATTCGTGTGTGATAGCGTCGAAATAAGGTAAAGGGTAAGAGAGCGTTAGCATTCATGAGTATAGTATATTGTGAGATGAACGAGAAAACCACATTTACCAACGATTCATCTAGGGCTCGCGGCGTACGTCAATAGCCCTTTGAGGGATAAATTAATTAATGTGCAAATATGAAAATATTGAGATTAAAATATAGAATAGAATTATTTGTATTGATTTATTTTCTATAAATGTGTGGTATTTGATATTATTGTGATATTGGGTGTCGAATTAGTTTTATGTATATGTTTGATTAGATGAATTTATGTGTTGTGATAATAAAATATGGATTCATTGTGATAATTTTATGTGATGAAGGTGATGTATGATTAATCTAATTGTGATGATGTATGATTGATGAAAGTGATGCTATAAATTCATGATGAGGTTATGTGATGATGATGTGTGATTAATGATATTGATGTTATAAATTTGTGATGAGAATATTGAAGTAACCCAATAGGTGATGAAATAATCGTGATTCCAATTTGTGTGTAAGACGAAGGTCTTAATGGAGTATCATAGGCTAACGAGGGAAGAAAATTAATGTTAAAAATTTGTTAAGTGGAGATTATTTTGTCATTATATAGGTAGGGTCTGACAAGCCTAGTAATTTCGGGGAAGTACAACTAAATAAACCTGGTCATGGCAGTCTACTATTGAGCCTTAAGACAAGATTGTTAGACCTTGGAGTTATTCAGGTGGGGGAATTCCTAGGTGACTTGGAGGTAGTATTCCAAATGTTAGGAGCTACCATGCAACACACATTTACCTCGAGTGTCGCATATATGTATCTCGGGTTGAGTTGGGGGGATCTATAAGGGCAGGGCCAATTTGAATCGTATGTCCACCGAGATGGTGGAATAGTACAAAGCCTCATAACTAAATACTTTAGAGTTATAATGCTACAACATTGTGAAGTAGAGTCTAAGCTCATGCATAGCAATGCATTTTCTTGTGATTGTCTTGTTGTGATTAATATATATCGTGTGCAATAATAATTTCTCTTAGATGATTTGATGTTATAGTGAAATATATTGATTTTTGTTGAGTGATTTAGACTTTATAATGTGATGTTTTTCCTTGAAAAATGTTTGCATAATGATACGACTTATTTATGATTAATTGCATATTTTCTTACTTATATTATACTATTAACATGATTTCGAAACTCACCTCATTCGTTATTTGTGTTTGACTGGCTTGGCCCTACGTTTGTAAAATCGCAGCTATTACAGGTTAATGAGTCTCAAAGTTCAAGTTTAAGAGAAGCCCCACTTTGATAGGTGATACTCAAATAAGAGTCGTAAGATGTATTTTTATTTATTTAATTAGCAATAACTTTTTGTATGAAAATCTTATAAGTACTAGTAAATTTCTGGAATTAATTTAATAAATTCTAGCTAATTCAAGTTTATGGAGATTTTACTGTATTATAAGAGGAAAAAATTTAAAGTGTTCCTTTTGAATTTTGAGAAATATGATATCCAAAAGTAGTTATAAAGGGTTAATTTCCTTGAAAAAATAATTCTTTATCCACTGTGAATTATAAAAAAAAAAAATTATTGTATAAAGTTATTATATTATTTTGGTGTTTATGGTGTCACGGAATGAACCAAACACTCTCAGATGATTCACAGTTGACTTTCTTCCGGTCCAAGCTTATTCAGGTGTCCTAGTGTCCAACTCTTTGTTGGACACCTATTCTAAATGTATACTGCTGTTGAAACTACTTTCCCTCCAGAATTTAGGAGGCATTTTTCTCCCTTTCAGCATGCTTCTTTCCATATTAAGAAAGGTTCTATTTGTCCTTAATGTTGGGGTGTAGATGGTGCAGTTACTTCATGAATCATTCCCTCGTTGTCACATAATTCATGGAATTCCTGGTATTGATACTCACCACCTCCATCTGTCCTAATCACTTTAAGATTGCATCCACTTGGTTTTTATGTCATCAGCTTGAACCGTCTAAACATAATCAACATTTCATTGTACTTCTTAATTAGATAGACCCAAATTTTCCTTGTAAAATCATCAAATAAATGAAGGAAATTCTCTTTTATAGAGGCATTCCCTATATTACATTTTTGCCCACTTCTATTTTAATTGATATTCCTTAGTCCTAAATTAATATATTAAATTCTAAAAATACTTATTTTAATAGATTTTTAATTAAATAGGTTGTTACATATATACAATCTATGTGGTGTCTATAAAGATGTTTGTAAAGAAGAGTGATATTTTTTTTTTAACTTATTGACTATCACATTGAATTATTTTTGTCTCAACTAGTTCACAAGAATTCTACTTTAATGAGAAACTTTGTCTTAAACTTACGATTTGATTATTTCTAAAAACTCATTTTTGACAACACATAAGTGGAAGATGTTATCACAAGAATTTTAAGAGAAGAAATTAAGATAAAGTTTATTTTTTAAAACTCTTTGATGCACGAGGGAAACGAATCTTGATATATCAGAGTTCGACCATAAAGTATGTAATGCGTGGCCAATGATTTTTTTAGTTAGGATCAAAACTTGAGTCATGTTAAACAATGTATCCTCAAAAATATCTGATTTGACTACCCTTAGGTTGTGACGTGTATATTTACAACAACTAGAAAAATATAAAAAAAAATTACAAGTAGTACAATAAAATTGTTGATTTTTCATTTTCTTAACTCCTACGATTTATCATTTGCTTTTCATTGAAAAGGATATTGTAAGTAATAGACATATTCCATTGTAAGTGGTTACTGTCAAAAATATCTCATTGTATAGTGCTAATTTCTCTATAAATTTTTACTTTTTTAGGAAATGATGTTTACAACATACATTGAGTTAATTAAAATACGTAATGTGTATACAATCTATATGGTGTCTCGGATGTTTGTGAAAAAGTGCGATAATTTTTTAACTTATTTACTATTACCTTGAACTACTTTTGTTGCAACTAGTTCACATGAATTCTACTTTAATGGGGAATTTTATCTTAATCATACTAATTGATTATTTCTAAAAATTTATTTTTGATAACACATAAGTGGATAATGTTATTACGAGAATTAAAGCAAAAAAATTAAGATAAAGAATCTTTTTTTAAACTCTTTCATGCACGAGGGAAACAAACTTGATATATTGAAGTTCAACCATAAAGTATGTATTGTCTCACCAATGATTCTTCTTGTTAGGATTAACACTTTAGTTATGTTGAACAATTTGACTGACCACTCATACATTGTGACGTTTATATTTACAACAAATTAAAAAGCATTAAAAAGAATTACAACCAATACAAAAAAAAAAATATTGGTTTTTCATTTTATTTTTACTCTTGCGATAAGAGCTCAAATACGCTTTGTAATTGTACGCTATATTAATGTGCAGTTATGTTCCACTAGACTACAAGTATTTCTTTTATTTGATTTCTCTAGTTGTATTTAATTTTTTACTTTTTTAGGAAATGACATGTACCACCAACATTGAATTAATTAAAATATATATTGTATATACAATCTATATGGTGTCTCGGAAGATGTGTGTGAATAAGTACCATACTTTTTTAACTTACTCTCCCCTTGAACTATTTTTGTCACAACTAGTTCACAAGAAGCTCAAATACGCTTATTTTCATCTCAAAGTTCGGGTAGTGATGGACCCACCATCACAAGCGAATTCATCATTGCTTTGAAATTGTACACTAGTTTGGAATCGAACCCAGGTCTCTACATTAATATACAATTATCTACCACTAGACCACTAGTGTTTGTTTTGTTTGATTTCTCTAGTTTTATTTATTTAAAATACAAACGAATACTGAACGATTACATTTGTTGCACAAGGGTATAGTCATCATGGAGACATTGATTACACTAAAACATTTGCTCTAGTGGCCAGGTTAGTACTATTCGTATCCTACTCTCTTTTGTTGCATATAATAATATTACATTATTTCAAATGAATGTTAAAAGTGCATTTCGAAATGGGTATATAAGTGAATAAGTCTATGTTAAGCAACCCTTAGTTTATAAAAGTTGAGTTATCTTAAACAAAACGTCCTCAACATTATTTGACTGACCTCCCATAGATTGTGGCGTGTATATTTACAACAACTAAAAAAGCATTAAAAAAAATTACAAATAGCACAAAAAAAAACGTTGATTTTTAAATTTCTTTACTCGTATGATTTTTCATTTGCTTTTCATTGAAAAAGGTGTTATGGGTATTAGACATATCCTATTGTAAGTGGTTAATGTCTAGTACGTAGGAAAGTTCATAATTAATACCACTCTTTAAAAAAATTTATTTAACTTGAAGATAATTTTCACTTCAGAATTTGGATGTACTCCTTACTTATTCTATTTTAAACAAAAAGTTATTTTAAAATTAGAATAAAATCAATCTAGATTGGTGTCTAGTTGTATTCCTATTTGTGTTATTTTCCCAAAATATACAGCATTCTTCCTTCACTTTTATATAGCTTAAATACGCTTATTTTCATCACATAGTTCGTGTAGTGATGGACCCACCATCACACGCGAATTCGTCATTACTTTGTAATTGTATACTAGTTAGGAATCGAACTCGGGTATCTACATTAATATATAGTTATCTCGAAAGATGTGTGTGAATAAGTGTGATACTATATAACTTATTTACTATCTCCTTGAACTATTTTTGTCACAACTAGTTCACAAGAACTCTACTTTAATGGGGAATTTTGTCTTAAACTTACTATTTGATTATTTCAAAAAACTAATTTTTGACAACACATAAGTGGATGATAATTGCATATTAAAAGTGCATTTCGAAATGGGTATATAAGTGAATAAGTCTATGTTAAGCAACCAATAGGTTTTAAAAGTTGAGTTATCTTAAACAAAACGTCCTCAACATTATTTGACTGACCTCCCATAGATTGTGGCGTGTATAATTACAACAACTAAAAAAGCATTAAAAAAAATTACAAATAGCACAAAAAAAAGAAACGTTGATTTTTAAATTTCTTTACTCCTATGATTTTTCATTTACTTTTCATTGAAAAAGGTGTTCTGGGTATTAGACATATCCTATTGTAACTGGTTAATGTCTAGTACGTAGCAAAGTTCATAATTAATACCACTCTTTAAAAAAATTTATTTAACTAGAAGATAATTTTCACTTCAGAATTTGGATGTACTCCTTGTTCTATTTTGAACAAAAAGTTATTGTAAAATTAGAATAAAATCAATCTAGATTGGTGTCTAGTTGTATTCCTATTTGTGTTATTTTCCCAAAATATACAGCATTCTTCCTTCACTTTTATATAGCTTAAATACGCTTATTGTCATCCCATAGTTCGTGTAGTGATGGACCCACCATCACACGCGAATTCGTCATTACTTTGTAATTGTATACTAGTTAGGAATCGAACTCGGGTATCTACATTAATATGTAGTTATCTCGAAAGATGTGTGTGAATAAGTGTGATACTATATAACTTATTTACTATCTCCTTGAACTATTTTTGTCACAACTAGTTCACAAGAACACTACTTTAATGGGGAATTTTGTCTTAAACTTACTATTTGATTATTACAAAAAACTCATTTTTGACAACACATAAGTGGATGATGTTTTCACGAGATTTTAAGAGAAGAAATTAAGATAAAGTTTCTTTTTTTTTTAAACTCTTTGATGCAGATGGGAAACGAACCTTGATATATCATAGTTCGACCATAAATTATGTAATGTTTTGTCATACTTGTTCTATTTTAAATAATGATTTATTTTGAAAATAGAATAAATCAATCTAGATTGGTGTCTAGTTGTATTCATCTCATAACTGGTTTGTAAAATTGAAAGTCTAAAAGAAGCTCAAATACGCTTATTTTCATCTCATAGTTCGGGTAGTGATGGACCCACCATCACAAGCGAATTCATCATTGCTTTGTAATTATAGACTAGTTTGGAATCGAACCCAGGTCTCTACATTAATATGCAATTATCTACCACTAGACCACTAGTGTTCGTTTTGTTTGATTTCTATAGTTTTATTAATTTAAAATACAAACGAATCCTGAACGATTACATTTGTTGCACAAGGGTATAGTCATCATGGAGACATTGATTACACTAAAACATTTGCTCCAGTGGCCAGGTTAGTACTATTCGTATCCTACTCTCTTTTGTTGCATATAATAATATTACATTATTTCAAATGAATGTTAAAAGTGCATTTCGAAATGGGTATATAAGTGAATAAGTCTATGTTAAGCAACCCTTAAGTTTTAAAAGTTGAGTTATCTTAAACAAAACGTCCTCAACATTATTTCACTGACCTCCCATAGATTGTGGCGTGTATATTTACAACAACTAAAAAAGCATTGAAAAAAATTACAAATAGCACAAAAAAAAAAAAACGTTGATTTTTAAATTTCTTTACTCCTATGATTTTTCATTTACTTTTCATTGAAAAAGGTGTTCTGGGTATTAGACATATCTTATTGTAACTGGTTAATGTCTAGTACGTAGGAAAGTTCATAATTAATACCACTCTTTAAAAAAATTTATTTAACTAGAAGATAATTTTCACTTCAGAATTTGGATGAACTCCTTACTTGTTCTATTTTAAACAAAAAGTTATTTTAAAATTAGAATAAAATCAATCTAGATTGGTGTCTAGTTGTATTCCTATTTGTGTTATTTTCCCAAAATATACAGCATTCTTCTTTCAATTTTATATAGCTTAAATACGCTTATTTTCATCCCATAGTTCGTGTAGTGATGGACCCACTATCACACGCGAATTCGTCATTACTTTGTAATTGTACACTAGTTAGGAATCGAACTCGGGTATCTACATTAGTATGTAGTTATCTCGAAAGATGTGTGTGAATACGTGTGATACTATATAACTTATTTACTATCGCCTTGAACTATTTTTGTCACAACTAGTTCACAAGAACTCTACTTTAATGAGGAATTTTGTCTTAAACTTACTATTTGATTATTTCAAAAAACTAATTTTTGACAACACATAAGTGGATGATGTTATCACGAGATTTTAAAAGAAGAAATTCTGATAAAGTTTCTTTTTTTTTTTAAACTCTTTGATGCAGATGGGAAACGAAGCTTGATATATCATAGTTCGACCATAAATTATGTAATGTTTTGTCATACTTGTTCTATTTTAAATAATGATTTATTTTGAAAATAGAATAAATCAATCTAGATTGGTGTCTAGTTGTATTCATCTCATAACTGGTTTGTAAAATTGAAAGTCTAAAAGAAGCTCAAATACGCTTATTTTCATCTCATAGTTCGGGTAGTGATGGACCCACCATCACAAGCGAATTCATCATTGCTTTGTAATTGTACACTAGTCTGGAATCGAAACCAGGTCTCTACATTAATATGCAATTATCTTCCACTAGACCACTAGTGTTTGTTTTGTTTGATTTCTCTAGTTTTATTTATTTAAAATACAAACGAATACTGAACGATTACATTTGTTGCACAAGGGTATAGTCATCATGGAGACATTGATTACACTAAAACATTTGCTCCAGTGGCCAGGTTAGTACTATTTGTATCCTACTCTCTTTTGTTGCATATAATAATATTACATTATTTCAAATGAATGTTAAAAGTGCATTTCGTAATGGATATATAAGTGAATAAGTCTATGTTAAGCAACCCTTAGGTTTTAAAAGTTGAGTTATCTTAAACAAAACGTCCTCAACATTATTTGACTGACCTCCCATAGATTGTGGCGTGTATATTTACAACAACTGAAAAAGCATTAAAAAAAATTACAAATAGCACAAAAAAAAACGTTGATTTTTAAATTTCTTTACTCCTATGATTTTTCATTTACTTTTCATTGAAAAAGGTGTTCTGGGTATTAGACATATCCTATTGTAACTGGTTAATGTCTAGTACGTAGGAAAGTTCATAATTAATACCACTCTTTAAAAATTTTTATTTAACTAGAAGATAATTTTCACTTCAGTATTTGGATGTACTCCTTACTTGTTCTATTTTAAACAAAAAGTTATTTTAAAATTAGAATAAAATCAATCTAGATTGGTGTCTAGTTGTATTCCTATTTGTGTTATTTTCCCAAAATATACAGCATTCTTCCTTCAATTTTATATAGCTTAAATACGCTTATTTTCATCCCATAGTTCGTGTAGTGATGGACCCACCATCACACGCGAATTCGTCATTACTTTGTAATTGTACACTAGTTAGGAATCGAACTCGGGTATCTACATTAATATGTAGTTATCTCGAAAGATGTGTGTGAATAAGTGTGATACTATATAACTTATTTACTATCGCCTTGAACTATTTTTGTCACAACTAGTTCACAAGAACTCTACTTTAATGAGGAATTTTGTCTTAAACTTACTATTTGATTATTTC
>JBBPBT010000959.1:2538348-2556758 GCA_037974875.1 Cicer bijugum | reverse complement strand
CTTGTTAAAC
Organism: Cicer bijugum; assembly: GCA_037974875.1. Classification (NCBI taxonomy): domain Eukaryota; kingdom Viridiplantae; phylum Streptophyta; class Magnoliopsida; order Fabales; family Fabaceae; genus Cicer; species Cicer bijugum. The sequence goes on along the minus strand of JBBPBT010000959.1, from coordinate 2,556,748 downwards.
CCTAAAATTTTGGGGTGGGAAGTTCATCAAGCTAAAATAAGTAAGGGAAAAGACCTTGAATGTCATGTGTTTGATAAAATGTCACATTGAAAAATTCTCTTAACTTGAGTTGCTGTTTACATTTGGTTTTGCCTCTCTCTTTCAGTACCCACTCAAATTTAACTAAACACATAAAGAGTTGTTGTTAATAGTTTGGAAATAAAAAAAATAAATGCTAGTAGGGTCAAAAGAAAAAAATTCATCTTGCCAATACATTTTCAATATTGAGTGAGTCAAGGAAGACTGTTTCATTTGGTTGGTTTAAATCTTCTACTATCAATATTCATTTACTCTCATGTTTGTTGCTACCTCCCAAAATCTCAGGTTAACTTTTCTTCACTTTTTTGGTTTAGGTTTTCTTTGATTTACATGATATTTTTTTTAACCAATATCACTGGATATCTATTGTTTTTCGTCTGTCCAAAGTTAGCCTTTTTGGACTCAAGGGCTAATAGGTGCTGCAATGTAGTGCTCATCAGGTTAGTCTTACACCTTACAAGCTCTCTGTTGGTGCGTCTCATAGTTTAAGAATAATAATCTATCTAATATTTTTGAAGGCATAATTTGAGCATGCTGGGAAGAAGGATGACATAATTCGAGCTCTTCTGGTTTTTCTGTTACCACATGCACTTGTGCATTCTCTCTAAGTAACCTTAATCTGCAAAAAGTATAAGGTAGAACTAGCTGAAGAATATGTGCATATCAGCATGGTTTGTTTTAAGGTAGATAGGACATAAGGAGAATATGTGAATATTTACAATGCAAGTGTGATAAGAAAACTCTCTCAAAGTTATTGATAGGACACCACTGTCCATTGGGTGTGATGACTCCATCGTTGGGCCCGATTAACACACTTGCAGCTTCTAGAAGCTGTTATAAAGGGAGGGAATAAAAGTTAGTTAGTTCCTTCCTGAATTTCAGGGGGTTTCTATTAGAAATTATGTTATAAGAATGAGGGAGGGTAGAGGGAAAGATTCATTCAGAATCATCTCAAGAAAACTGTTAGGAGAAAATTTCTCTAGATTAGGAGCAGCTATGCTCTGGTTTAGGAGTTCCTAGAACTCTGATTTAGTTTCTTTTTCTGCATTTCCTAGAACTTCATCACTGTAATAGCCTGGCTCATCAAATTCCAGCATTAATCAACACATTTATTCCATTGAAATTACGTTTTCTTGCCTTAGATTTCTGGTTTCTATTAGTTATTATATGCTGTCTTTTTCATTTTTAATTAAAAATTATACATTTGAAAGCATGTTGTGTATATTTTTTATTGTCGAGGTTTATAAGTACATTTTGGTCTAAGTCTCATCTGGCTAATGTCTTGTATTGGTGGTTCAGAAATAATTAATGCTGTCTAACTTAGTTCGTATCTTAGGTTAGATTTAGGTAGTAAAACAGCCATTACTGCCTTTATATTTTCAATTATTTTATTGCTCTATTTTGAAACTCAGAGTCAGAAGCTCACTAGTATTTTCATATCTTTGAAATGTATTTAAGGATTGTTACGTAACATAGTTCTGTGCAATTAAAGGATTTTAGGTAGTGTTTGGTCCCAATCCCAATAGTCTAGGAATCTGAATGTGTTGCTGTCTATGATTTTGCTATATCTGTTATATAGACATTCTGATGTTTTTTCACTTAGAATTTTTGATACAGATCAAGATGGCATAGCTTCATGTATTGCCACCAACTAGCACGTTAGTCTCCTCATTGCACCGCCCTATTATTGACTCTAAGCTACTATGTTTGACAACTGCCATTTTTACAAGATCATGTTTCCATTGATGCATTAATTACTACTATTATTTTAACCGTGATTTGGCCTCTAAGATTAGTATAAATAAGGCCAATTCTTTCATATATCTTGAAGTATATAAAAATTGAGTGTTCTCTTTAGAGATATTGAGTGTAGGTTCTCTCTAGGCTTCTGAGTCAATTTTCATTGAGCTCCTTGTAATTTTTGTTTCTTTTAATTATGACTTCGATTTTATTAATTGTTAATTTGTGTTTTTAAGTGTATTCATTTAAGAAAGGAAATTAAACGCAAGTTAGTCTCAAAAATTTATGCAATTCACATGCACAAGCAATGGTGCCTTCATTATCAAAATTGGATTTGTCGCATGCAAGTTAAAAAACATTTGAAAGAAAATCTTAAAGAGTATTTATAATTCAAATAATGAAGGAAGAACGTTCAACATTATGTTATGATGATATCATTAATGGTCATTTAACACAAATGATTTTTCTCAAATCCAGCCCTACTTGTTCAAATTGATTCTACAACTGTGACGCCATTGTGTTCCCTTAAAGTCTCAAATTGCAACTACAACCGTGATTTTACGTTTATATGTTTTGTGTAACTCTTCTATATGTTTTGCTTTGATTTGATGTGGATGATGGAAAAAACTGACCCTTACAACAACATTTTACGTATTAATGAGTTCAAGGAGATTCAAGAGTAGTTAATGAATATTGATGTGTGGCGAATGTGGGGTAAACAAGTGTTTTTCTTTCAAGACGATTTTGTAATAATGGAATTATCAAATATTTTTAAGTTCTTTTAATCTTTTATCACAAACTTCTAAAGTGTACTAGAATTTTAGAAATATATAAGTGGTTCCCTTCCGTAAAGAATAATTGTGTTCACACTTTTAATTTTGAATAAGTATTTTCTGAATGATATTATATAGCGTGATTGTTATTAATTATTTAAAATGAATAAATGTTAAGTAAAAGAAAATGTTCATAAACTTTTCTAAGAAATAAGTATATATTTTAGTAATGTTTTGGATTAAAAATCTGAGACGTTACAAAACGCGTCCAGTAGAAGTATCATAAGAAAGGAGAATCATAAAAGGCTATGTCTAGGAGCATTTCACAAGAGGAAAAATACTTAGAATTTAAAGAACAGAAATCATAGGTAGAAAGATATACTACCATTTGAGGCAAAAACGCATAGATTTTTAGAACGACCAATCAGACACGGAATAGATACAACCGTTAGAGGCAAAAAACACTTGGAATTTTAGAACGATCAATCAGAGGACGAATAGATATAACCATCAGAGGAAAAAAATACTTGGAATTATTTTAGAACAACCAATCAAAAGCAGAATAAATACAACCATCAGAGACAAAACAACAGTGGCAAGGGTGGAGAAGCATCCAAGGCACACACATTTGCCTTCCATGGCATAATTTGCACATTGAACTAAAACTATTTTCTCAAAATGATGTAATTTCCTAAATTATAAAAACAGAAATCAAGAAACAAGCAACCTGCATGGTAATTTAAGATCATTATCGTGCAGATTCACCCCTCTATGTTCTTCTAACCCTTAAAATTCCAAAATAATTTCTGACAAGAAGTAAAAGATTTTAGTAAATACACTCCCATAACTTCGAGCTAAAATAAGTTATTGTAATAGAACTTACAGATTTCTGAATTTACATCAACTGAAGAAGTAGCTACCCAAATAATTATGGTTCTTCAAGTTGTGTCTTTGGTTTCAACTTCAAATTCCCCTTTTTGTTGGTTTATCCCATTTCTACTTGAGGGATCTTGCTTGATTCTAGAAGCTGAAGTGATTGAATCCCACATGCAAAGTATCTGGACATATTTGATGATGTCAAAAAAATTGATGTTTTTGAAAAGAAGGAGAAATTGAGGATTTGAGGGAGATGATGAACAATAACAATGGGGTTATCTTTCAAACTCGTTATGGGAAGCAGAAGGGAAAAATGATATAATGATCGAGTATTTCCCTAAAAAGAATTAAAAAAAAAAATTGAGGGAAAAGAAGGAAATTCTCTTTTCTAGAGGCATTCCCCATATTATATTTTTGCCCACTCCTATTTTATTTGATATTCCTTAGTCCTAAATTAATATATTAACAATTCTAAAAATCTTTATTTTAACAGATTTTTAATTAAATAGGTTGTTACATATATACAATCTATGTGGTGTCTACAAAGATGTTTGTGAAGAAGAGTGATTCTATTTTTTTAACTTATTGACTATCGCCTTGAATTATTTTTGTCTCAACTAGTTCACAAGAGTTCTAATTTAATGAGAAACTTTGTCTTAAACATACTATTTGATTATTTCTAAAAACTCATTTTTGACAACACATAAGTGGAAGATGTTATCACAAGAATTTTGAGAGAAGAAATTAAGATAAAGTTTATTTTTTAAAACTCTTTGATGCATGAGGGAAACGAATCTTGATATATCAGAGTTCGACCATAAAGTATGTAATGTGTGGCCAATGATTTTTTTAGTTAGGATCAAAACTTGAGTTATGTTAAACAATGTATCCTCAACAATATCTTATTTGACCACCCTTAGGTTGTGATGTGTATATTTACAACAACTAGAAAAGTATAAAAAAAATTACAAGTAGTACAAAAAAAATTGTTGATTTTTCATTTTCTTAACTCCTACGATTTATCATTTGTTTTTCATTGAAAAAGATATTGTCAGTAATAGACATGTTCCATTGTAAGTGGTTACTGTAAAAAAACATCTCATTGTTTAATGCTAATTTCTCTATAAATTTTTACTTTTTTAGGAAATGATGTTTACAACCTACATTGAGTTAATTAAAATACATAATGTGTATACAATCTATATGGTGTCTCAGATGTTTGTGAAAAAGTGCGATAATTTTTTAACTTATTTACTATTGCCTTGAACTACTTTTGTTGCAACTAGTTCACAAGAATTCTACTTTAATGGGAAATTTTATCTTAAATATACTAATTGATTATTTCTAAAAATTCATTTTGGATAACACATAAGTGGATAATGTTATTACGAGAATTAAAGCAAAGAAATTTAAATAAAGTATCTTTTTTTAAACTCTTTCATGCACGAGGGAAACAAACTTGATATATTGAAGTTCAACCATAAAGTATGTATTGTCGGGCCAATGATTCTTCTTGTTAGGATTAACACTTCAGTTAGGTTGAACAATTTGATTGACCACTCATACATTTTGACGTTTATATTTACAACAAATCAAAAAGCATTAAAAAGAATTACAACAAATACAAACAAAAAAAAATTATTGATTTTTCATGTTATTTTTACACTTGCGATAAGAGCTCAAATACGCTTTGTAATTGTACACTAGTTAGGAATCGAACGCATGTCTCTATATTAATGTGCAGTTATGTCCCACTAGACTACAAGTGTTTCTTTTATTTGATTTATCTAGTTGTATTTATTTAAAATACCAACGAATACTAAACGATTACGTTTGTTGATATTTTGGTGTTTTCCAACATTTGTTTGCTAGTATCTTTATAATTTTTTACTTTTTTAGGAAATGACATTTACCACCAACATTGAATTAATTAAAATATATATTGTATATACAATCTATATGGTGTCTCGGAAGATGTGTGTGAATAAGTACCATACCTTTTTAACTTACTCTCCCATTGAACTATTTTTGTCACAACTAGTTCACAAAAACTCTACTTTAATGAGGAAATTTATCTTAAACTTACTATTTGATTATTTCAAAAAACTTATTTTTTACAACGCATAAGTGAAAGATGTTATCACAAGATTTTAAGAGAAGAAATTAAGATAAAGTTTCTTTTTTTTTAAACTCTTTGATGCACAAGGGAAACAAACCTGGATATACCGGTGTTCGACCATAAATTATGTAATGTAAAGCCAATAATTTTTCTAGTTTGGTTTAAAAGTTGAGTTATCTTAAACAAAACGTCCTCGACATTATTTGACTGACCTCCCATAGATTGTGGCGTGTATATTTACAACAACTAAAAAAGCATTAAAAAAATTAAAAATAGGACCAAAAAAAAAACGTTGATTTTTAAATTTCTTTACTCCTATGGTTTTTCATTTACTTTTCATTGAAAAAGACATATCCTATTGTAACTGGTTAATGTCTAGTCCGTAGGAAAGTTCATAATTAATACCACTCTTTAAAAAAATTTATTTAACTAGAAGATAATTTTCACTTCAGAATTTGGATGTACTCCTTACTTGTTCTATTTTAAACAAAAAGTTATTTTAAAATTAGAATAAAATCAATCTAGATTGGTGTCTAGTTGTATTCCTATTTGTGTTATTTTCCCAAAATATGCAACATTCTTCCTTCAATTTTATATAGCTTAAATACACTTATTTTCATCCCATAGTTCGTGTAGTGATGGACCCACCATCACACGCGAATTCGTCATTACTTTGTAATTGTACACTAGTTAGGAATCGAACTCGGGTATCTACATTAATATGTAGTTATCTCGAGAGATGTGTGTGAATAAGTCTGATACTATATAACTTATTTACTATCGCCTTGAACTATTTTTGTTGCAACTAGTTCACAAGAATTCTACTTTAAGAAGGAATTTTGTCTTAAACTTACCATTTGATTATTACAAAAAACTCATTTTTGACAACACATAAGTGGATGATGTTATCACGAGATTTTAAGAGAAGAAATTAAGATAAAGTTTCTTTTTTTTAAACTCTTTGATGCAGATGGGAAACGAACCTTGATATATCATAGTTCGACCATAAATTATGTAATGTTTTGTCATACTTGTTCTATTTTAAATAATGATTTATTTTGAAAATAGAATAAATCAATCTAGATTAGTTTCTAGTTGTATTCTTCTCATAACTGGTTTGTAAAATTGAAAGTCTAAAAGAAGCTCAAATACGCTTATTTTCATCTCATAGTTCGGGTAGTGATGGACCCACCATCACAAGCAAATTCATCATTGCTTTATAATTGTACACTAGTTTGGAATCGAATCCAGGTCTCTACATTATTATGCAATTATCTACCACTAGACCACTAGTGTTTGTTTTGTTTGATTTCTCTAGTTTTATTTATTTAAAATACAAACGAATACTGAACAATTACATTTGTTGCACAAGGTTATAGTCATCATGGAGACATTGATTACACTAAAACATTTGCTCCAGTGGCCAGGTTAGTACTATTCGTATCCTACTCTCTTTTGTTGCATATAACAATATTACATTATTTCAAATGAATGTTAAAAGTGCATTTCGAAAGGGGTATATAAGTGAATAAGTCTATGTTAAGCAACCATTAGGTTTTAAAAGTTGAGTTATCTTAAACAAAACGTCCTCAACATTATTTGACTGACCTCCCATAGATTGTGGCGTGTATATTTACAACAACCAAAAAAGCATTAAAAAAATTACAGATAGCACAAAAAAAAACGTTGATTTTTAAATTTCTTTACTCCTATGATTTTTCATTTACTTTTCATTGAAAAAGGTGTTCTGGGTATTAGACATATCCTATTGTAACTGGTTAATGTCTAGTACGTAGGAAAGTTCATAATTAATACCACCCTTTAATAATTTTCACTTCAAAATTTGGATGTACTCCTTACTTATTCTATTTTAATGTTTTGTCATACATGTTCTATTTTAAATAATGATTTATTTTGAAAATAGAATAAATCAATCTAGATTGGTGTCTAGTTGTATTCATCTCCTAACTGGTTTGTAAAATTGAAAGTCTAAAAGAAGCTCAAATACGCGTATTTTCATCTCATAGTTCGGGTTGTGATGGACCCACCATCACAAGCGAATTCATCATTGCTTTGTAATTGTACACTAGTTTGGAATCGAACCCAGGTCTCTACATTAATATGCAATTATCTACCACTAGACCACTAGTGTTTGTTTTGTTTGATTTCTCTAGTTTTACTTATTTAAAATACAAACGAATACTGAACGATTACATTTGTTGCACATGGGTATAGTCATCATGGAGACATTGATTACACTAAAACATTTGCTCCAGTGGCCAGGTTAGTACTATTTGTATCCTACTCTCTTTTGTTGCATATAATAATATTACATTATTTCAAATGAATGTTAAAAGTGCATTTCGAAATGGGTATATAAGTGAATAAGTCTACGTTAAGCAACCCATAGGTTTTAAAAGTTGAGTTATCTTAAACAAAACGTCCTCAACATTATTTGACTGACCTCCCATAGATTGTGGCGTGTATATTTACAACAACTGAAAAAGCATTAAAAAAAATTAGAAATAGCACAAAAAAAAACGTTGATTTTTAAATTTCTTTACTCCTATGATTTTTCATTTACTTTTCATTGAAAAAGGTGTTCTGGTTATTAGACATATCCTATTGTAACTGGTTAACGTCTAGTACGTAGGATAGTTCATAATTAATACCACTCTTTAAAAAAATGTATTTAACTAGAAGATAATTTTCACTTCAGAATTTGGATGTACTCCTTACTTGTTCTATTTTAAACAAAAAGTTATTTTAAAATTAGAATAAAATTAAATCTAGATTGGTGTCTAGTTGTATTCCTATTTGTGTTATTTTCCCAAAATATACAACATTCTTCCTTCAATTTTATATAGCTTAAATACACTTATTTTCATCCCATAGTTCGTGTAGTGATGGACCCACCATCACACGCGGATTCGTCATTACTTTGTAATTGTACACTAGTTAGGAATCGAACTCGGGTATCTACATTAATATTTAGTTATCTCGAAAGATGTGTGTGAATAAGTGTGATACTATATAACTTATTTACTATCGCCTTGAACTATTTTTGTCACAACTAGTTCACAAGAACTGTACTTTAATGAGGAATTTTGTCTTAAACTTACTATTTGATTATTTCGAAAAACTAATTTTTGACAACACATAAGTGGATGATGTTATCACGAGATTTTAAAAGAAGAAATTAAGATAAAGTTTCTTTTTTTTAAACTCTTTGATGCAGATGGGAAACGAACCTTGATATATCATAGTTCGACCATAAATTATGTAATGTTTTGTCATACTTGTTCTATTTTAAATAATGATTTATTTTGAAAATAGAATAAATCACCTAGATTGGTGTCTAGTTGTATTCGTCTCATAACTGGTTTGTAAAATTGAAAGTCTAAAAGAAGCTCAAATACGCTTATTTTCATCTCATAGTTCGGGTAGTGATGGACCCACCATCACAAGCGAATTCATCATTGCTTTGTAATTATACACTAGTTTGGAATCGAACCCAGGTCTCTACATTAATATGCAGTTATCTACCACTAGACCACTAGTGTTTGTTTTGTTTGATTTCTCTAGTTTTATTTATTTAAAATACAAACGAATACTGAACGATTACATTTGTTGCACAAGGGTATAGTCATCATGGAGACATTGATTACACTAAAACATTTGCTCCAGTGGCCAGGTTAGTACTATTCGTATCCTACTCTCTTTTGTTGCATATAATAATATTACATTATTTCAAATGAATGTTAAAAGTGCATTTCGAAATGGGTATATAAGTGAATAAGTCTATGTTAAGCAACCTCTAGGTTTTGAAAGTTATGAATTTCCAGACCATGTATTTAAACTTAAGAAATCATTGTGTGGTCTAAAATAAACACCTAGGACATGGCATGATAGACTAAGTGACTTCTTGCTTAATTTTTTTTGTTTTTGAAATAGGACAAGTAGACAACACCCTATTTAGAAAATGAATAGGAGATGACATTCTTATCATTCAAATATATGTCGATGACATTATTTTTGGATATACTAATGACACTCTTTGTCAAGAATTTGCTAAGTTGATGCAGCTTGAATTTCAAATGAGTGTGACGGGATAACTTAAATTTTTCTTTGGAACACAAATTCAGCAAAACAAAAAAGGGATATACATTCGTCAAACCAAATATACAAAAGAGCTTATCAAGGAGTTGAAAATGAATGATTGTAAACATATTGCTACGCCAATGCATCCTACCTGTTCACTTGAAAAGGGTAAATCAGACCAGAATATTGACCGGAAAACATATAGAGGAATGATTAGATCACTTCTTTACCTTACTGTCTCCAGACCTGATATTGTGTTTAGTGTTTGTGTGTGTAAGATTTCAGGCCGATCCAACATAGTCTCATTTAATTGTTGTTAAGAGTATCTTTAGATACTTAAAATGTACTACCAACCTTATCTATTTCTAGAAGAAATCTACTAAGAACAAATTAAGTGGTTATTGTGATGCTGATTATGATGAAAACAAAGTACAATTTCTCGTGGTCAAGTATGAGACAAAGTACAATTGCAATGTCAACAACAAATTTTGAATACATTTGAGCAACATATTGCAGTTCTCAATTGCTATGGATGAAACATCAACTGTAAGATTACAAGATTCTTAAGAGTAACACTCTAATCTTTTGTGACAATACTTGTATCATTTGTCTAACCAATAATCTAATCCTACATTCTAAAGCCAAACACATAGAAATCAAACATCATATAATTAGGAATTTTGTTCAAAAAAGAATACTAAATACCCAATATGTAGACATTGAACACCAACGAACTGACATATTCACTTAACCACTAGCTGAATATAGAGTTGACTCATTAGGAAGAATCTAAACCTTGCCTTTATACCTAAATGATGTTGTACCAAAGATTCATAAAAGATAATTTTTTAACTTATTGATCGATAATTAATATTTGTCACGTATATGATTTATGGAAAAATATTGTTCTTAAATTTGGTTTTACTAAAAACTATTGCTAAAACGGAATCAAATAAATTCATATATTTTTAATTAGTTATAGGGTTTTTTCAAAAAATTGAATCAAACCGACTCAATATTCTCTAATCAATCAAAATTTGTTGAATATAAAAATCAATAACCTTTAACATCATAAATATAAAAAAAAAAAAATTAAACTTTGAAATTTTTAAATGTTATTTTGTAATTTGGTTTAGGACAATATAAACATTTCATTTACAAACACTTAGAATATTTTAACAAGGGATAAATCTTAATAAGAAAGTTTTAACGTCAATGTTTAAAAAATCATATTTAATTAATCGCTTATTAAAGATATATATATTTTTACGAAAGAGATTCTTGTAATATCTAAACTTGTTTGCAAAATATAATTAAAAAAATATACAATAAATTGCTTTAAAAATAAAAAAGATAAAAAAATTTATAGATATTAAAAATAGAAGATTTTTTTTATAAAAGTTAAGAATATAACATTAAAATTTTATGGAAATTATTTAACTCATAAAAAGATAATAATTATTATTGAAATTTGAAAGAAAAAATAGATTCCGAATAGTAATAAAAGGAGTAGTGCCTACTAGTCTAGATTACAGTACATAAAAAAATGTTTTAAAAGATAATAAAATAAAAAATTGTAAAAAAGAAAAGAAAAGAAAAGATTTGGTGTACTCTGCATACTTCGTGTGGGAAGAACATTCATTTTGAAACAAGAGCTGATGAAAAAACTGCATCTATGTTGCTCGCTTTCGCATTGTGGCTGAATAGAGGAACAGAGAAGTGTTTTTTTGATTGTGACCTAATCAAGTACCACACCGACTATATTCGTTGATATTATAGAGTTTATATAACGCTACATCACACAACTACTTGTCCCTTCGGGGACATCCGATAAAATTGGAACGATACAGAGAAGATTAGCATGGCCCCTGCGCAAGGATGACACGCACAAATCGAGAAATGGTCCAAATTTTTTTGAGGTTTTTTTCCCCTTCATTTCGGTATCTTCTTCTCACTTTCTATGCTTTTGAAAATGTTTCTTTTTGGTAGCTTCTTCTTCTTCTAATGCATTTCATGTTTCTGTTCTACCTTTACGGAGGTACATTTCATCTTCTTGCTCTTGCTATTATTCACAATAGATAAGTTTGTTCATTTAGCTCTACGATTTTCATGTTTATTTTTCTAACTTTAGCTTTGCTTTTCTTCACTTTCATGCTCTTAAATTATCGGTCCCTTATACAATTTTATTTGTACGCCAAATATTTCAAATGCAATGAGTTGTTTTCTCAATTTCAATTTTACTTGTTAAACCCTAAAATTTTGGGGTGGGAAGTTCATCAAGCTAAAATAAGTAAGGGAAAAGACCTTGAATGTCATGTGTTTGATAAAATGTCACATTGAAAAATTCTCTTAACTTGAGTTGCTGTTTACATTTGGTTTTGCCTCTCTCTTTCAGTACCCACTCAAATTTAACTAAACACATAAAGAGTTGTTGTTAATAGTTTGGAAATAAAAAAAATAAATGCTAGTAGGGTCAAAAGAAAAAAATTCATCTTGCCAATACATTTTCAATATTGAGTGAGTCAAGGAAGACTGTTTCATTTGGTTGGTTTAAATCTTCTACTATCAATATTCATTTACTCTCATGTTTGTTGCTACCTCCCAAAATCTCAGGTTAACTTTTCTTCACTTTTTTGGTTTAGGTTTTCTTTGATTTACATGATATTTTTTTTAACCAATATCACTGGATATCTATTGTTTTTCGTCTGTCCAAAGTTAGCCTTTTTGGACTCAAGGGCTAATAGGTGCTGCAATGTAGTGCTCATCAGGTTAGTCTTACACCTTACAAGCTCTCTGTTGGTGCGTCTCATAGTTTAAGAATAATAATCTATCTAATATTTTTGAAGGCAATTTGAGCATGCTGGGAAGAAGGATGATCACATTATATATGTCTCATAGTTTACTACCATCTTTATATATTAGTCAAAAAGATAAAATAAATAAATATAACATCGAAAATTTATATTACTTACTCAACTAAAATAAATATGTATAAAATCCTCATACGATAGCAACTATATAAAAATAAAGAAAATTAATATTAAAATTACTAATATATCAAGATAATTATTTGTGAAATAAATAATTAAAATGACATATATTTATAAATAATTAAATATAATTATGTGTGCACTTAACATCAGTCAAACATACAAGAAAATATCATGTTAATTGTGAATGCACATATACATGTAGAATCACCTAAAATCTTATTATTTTTTTTAAAATATTTACACTAAAATACTATTATTTATAGAAAAATATATAAAATAATAAAATATAATATTTGTTATTTATATAACTTATTTAATCAAATATATACTAAATTAACGTATCATAGAAATCACCAATATAACGAAAGTTAGTCGCAAGATTTATTTGATCTAACTTACTTGAAATCCAATCAAAACAACTTCATAGTTCTTTGGTCATTTATACGAAAACTTAGGGTTGCCTCAAAATGTCAGTAACTTTGGTAAACTTTATTTCTTCATTGACTATAAAAATCATATTTTATTTGTTCTTGGATGGTCGTTTATACTTCCGAAAAATGCATGCCCTAGAAAAGTTCTTGCATTTGCATATGATAGCATGCTTCTAGTAGTTCAATGTGCTTCTAGTAGCTCAATGTGTTTTTGGTAAATCATTACGTCTACAAAGAATTATGTGCTCTAAAGATTCAACGTATCTATGAAGTTTCCATGCCTATAATGAACATTACTTTTGCATGCTTCTGATTATCAGTACTTTTGCATGCTTCCGATGAGCATTACTTCTGAGCATGCCTCTAAAGTCTAATGTTCAAGTCTTCCTCTAAAGCTTATGTCTGGTTAGCTATAATAATTGCAACATGTTCTAGAATGCAGCCTCTAATAAATAGCCTCTAAAGTTGCAATGACTTTGATAATGCAACAAATGTGATTTTCCCAAGCCACTAGTCAAGTAGTCTACCTCTAACTATTAAGAAAACAAGTATCCAACATATGTCTCCAACAATCAAATTATAATGCGATAAAGAAAAGTCAATGCATCTAATTGAAAATCAAAGATTTTGATAAAAGATAAAGTTCACTTAGTTGTATCAGAAATTCTAAAGGTCCAAGAACATATCTAGTTTATGTTTGTGCCCCAAAATCCAATCAAGAGTATGAAGGAAGACATAGTTAAATGATTTCCAAATGCAATATGGAGAAAATACACATCATATCTTTTTGGAAGAGTTGCTCATATCAGGCTTTGTTGTATATCAAGTTTTGTTGTTATCATATTTTCACATTAAATAATTTATCTCCCAAAAGATTATTGACGTACGTAGCGACTCTAGATGAATTGTTGAGGAATACAACTTTTTCGTTTATCTTACAATATATTATGCTAATGAATTCAGATAATTTTTCACCTCTTACAATATTTTAATACTTTCACACAATAGTTTAATTCCACAAGCGAAAAGTCTATGTTCCTCTTATTCTTTTTTTGCGATAATTATTTATCACTGATGTCAACAATAACTCTCTTTTTTTGCGATAATTATTTATCACTGATGTCAACAATAACTCTGTTTGTTATGTTCCCTCTTCCCTCCACGTCGGCTACACATATATATTTTTCCAGCTCCCTTTCTTATTCTTTTAATTCTATTAACCAATTAGGGATTTAAATCCCTTCATACACATAGACCAAGCCCATTAGTCTCCTTATTTATTTTATATTTTACTATTACTATTTTTATTTGGCAAAAACAAAATTAATATTTATTTAATCTTATTTTTAATATTCCTCTAAATACCATTTAATTTTTAAAATACAACTAATATTTCATAACTAATATATAATAAATTAGAATAATTAAAATAATTCATCTTTAAAAAATATATATTACTAATGACTGAAACTCTCATATTCAAAATAATCACTATAATTATACTTATTTTTTAAAATACTCACAATATAATACTACTAAAATTAGAGAATAGTCAAAATTACAAAATAAATAAATTTAACATCAACACTTTATATTAATTACTAAATCATAATAAATATATATAAAATCACATGTCATTACTCATTTTGTCAAATATGTATAAAATTAGCATATCCTAGTAAACACACATATAACGAAAATTAATCAACATATATTTTAAAATAATTTTAGCACCAAATTAATTATTTAAAATAATATTTTATTAATTATTTAAAATTAAAAGATTTCTTATTGTCATTCTAATTAATTTCGATATTAATTAATATTACTAGCAGAAATTATTAGAATTGACATTAAATTTGAAATGAAAAACAAATGTAGCGATAAGCTAGACTTTATTATAATCTTAACATTTCAAAAATTACTTTTATCTTAATCATTTAAAGGTGCATGGTCCTCTGAACAATCAATTTCATGGTTACGACACTACCTTTGCTTTTTGATTGAATTATTAGCGTCATTAACTAAATTCATAATCTCTTCTAAATTTCCCTTTGTGAAACGTTCCCCCATAGCGTCTCTAAATTTGATCATGTGCTCCTATATATAATGTGAACTACATTGTTAGTTTAAAGAAAGTATAATACAAATAATAAGAATTGGTTGGCAAATATTGCAATCTAACTTACACAACAACAACATCTTGCATATCTATAGGATCTTCAACATTTTTTAGAATGGAATTCTCGGTAAAATTTTATACATTAGCAGCAAGGATTTAGATTGAGTTGATTCATACATTTTTTCTATCATGATTACATCAATATATCATTGGTAATGTTCTTCACACTAAAGTTTCTTCCAAAACTTAAATTAAATTCACCACTCACTTCAACATTGAATAAGAATTCCTTGTCAACCAATTCCAAAACCTCATCAGGAAAAATGTCAGCAAGATGACCCTATAATGATTTCTAGAGACCAAAGATCAATTATTTACAACGACGTTGTTGACTTCAATCATATTGATGCATGATCAATTAACCAACGTGGAAACATCACGACAAAAATTCAAAAAGGTTGTGTTTTTGGTGCAACATTGAACTTCAGAAGATACATATACAAAAAAGGTTCAATTTAAATCATTTTGAGTGATAATATAAATGTAACTAATTGTATGAACTTGTGCATATATGTATGATGTGAATTTGAGTTGATTCCATAAGAGATGAATCATCTACCAATTGATTTCTTTAAATAAAGTGGTAAAATAAAAAGGAAAATAAATAAACAAACATGGGTTAGATAAAGAAGATGGAGAAAGCGCCACAATCAATAATGATTGATAAGCCAATGAAGAATCGCTATAATGGTAAGGAATCAATTGATAACATTCAAACAAATTTTAATCCAAAAACTAAAAAAGGAGACACATGTCGCTCAACATTCTTGTTAAGAGAAAACTTTCATTCATTTTAAATTTGTTTAAATGAAGTTACAAATGCATATTTATAGTAAGACTGTCTTTACATCTAAATAAGTCATAAATGACACTATTCTCTAGACCATATTGGACTTACGTTATATTTTTTTAAATAAACTAAATATAAGGAAATATTTTCACTTACACATGACATCAATTAAATATAAATTAGAACTATTACATTTCCCAATTAAACAACACTAATAATTATTAAAAATCAAATTACCATAAATAAAGTTCATCCTATTTTTTTTAAAATATGGATCATCTTCATGCTCTTGAGGTCATTATCATTCTCTCCTTTTCGAAGAAGTTCGACCACAAATTTAAGCTTAATTATATCGTACATCAAGAAAGAATCCAAATAAACTACAAGTTCATCATATTCACCAGAATCGAACGAAAAGTTAAAAAAATCACCAAATGTGATAAGTCGATGAAACACATTTCTATCTTGAATAATTAACATCTTATAATATTTATGGTAAAGGTAAGAAATTCTAAATATGGAACACATTTATACCTTTTGAAGTTGATATTCATGTCCAAATTTACCTTCTTTTGAAATATGTGACAAAAATATATTACTTTGTTATACCTTTCTCTTTGCTTTCAAAGTCAATGTATTGATCACACTCCTCCTTCAGAGACACTTCTTCAAGCACTTGCAGAAAAGAATTATCAAAGTTAGACATATAGTTGGAGTCAACTTCTTACTCTTTGTCTCTCAAATGTTTATCTTCTTCTTTCTTTTCTTTAATTTTCTTTTTCCCTCATAAGGCTAACTTATTTGTTTCCTCTTCCTCTTCCTATTTCTTTTCTTTTATTTTCTCTTTCTCTCTCGCAACTAACTTCTCTACTTTTCTTGTCTATTTTGTATATCCATTTTCATAAAGATATTCAACCTACTCAAGATCCAATACAAAATCTCTAATATATTTTTTTTTTCTTGATCCTCATTTTTATATTTTACATGCCTTTTTTCTAAGTCTCCTTACTTTTTTTTTTCTATTTCTTCTTCCGTACCTTAATTCAACCTTATCATAATTTTAACATTGCCTTTCTTTTTTCTCTAAATCTCCTCTCATACCTTATTTCCTTCTCATCATAACTTCTATGTCGTCTTTCTTTCATAATTTCAAATTCATCTTTATTTTGAGATGATCTTACATGATGAGATCTCTTATCTCTTTGATTGACAAGCTTTTCTCTCAAGACGCTCATTTAAGTATTCCAAATTCTTGTAAAGTGATACACAAGAGAAGCTATTCTAGGAGAAGGTGAGTCAGGTTCACTTCCATTCATGATTTCAACAACTATAAGCACGCAAATGACAAGAACAAGTCAAGAAAATAAAAATAAGATTTTCACCACTCACTAAACGTTTACATTTAGGAAATGTATCACTCATATATATTACTCAATGATAGTTTTTTTTCCCAATGATTTGCACTCTTGCCTTTTTTCACTCAACCTCTTTTTTCAAGTTCTTAAAAATATCCTAACCAAAATCCAAACACAATGTAAGGCCATCAAATCTATCAGCACAAGAGTTTTAAGAAGGAAAAATCTAAGATAAAACTAAGAGAATTTAAAATATCAAAGTTGAACTGAAAAAGCCTAAAAGAGTTTACAAGAATACAATTATTTTTGAGGTTTTATTGTGGGCAATTCTTTTGTGTGTGTGTGTGTTTTTTTTTTTTTGCGCAAAATGCCTTTTTTTTTCAATAAGTGCTTATGTATAGAATAAAGTTTTCTCAGAACTTATCTTTTCAGAAATTTCTCTGCATATTTGAATTCCTTTAATTTTTCTAATCGATTTGGCCATTTGAATTTCCAGAATCAGACATGTATAGAAGAAATAACATCAAAAACAAATTTACAAATAAAATTTTAGATCAAACAATTACAAGTAAAGAAGACGATGAAAATAAACCTAATTTTTCTTCTTCTTGAAAACAGCAACCAAGGATTCAAAATTCACCAAAGTAAGAGCAAGTAATCACCAAACAAACCTTAACACACATATTATAACATTATAAATAACAAACAACTCAAGATTGAACAAAATTTTGAATAAAATACTACAAATTAAAACCAAAATTTCAAATATCGCCAGAACACAAAAGATAAAATCTATCAAATAATTTCTTTAAATAAAGTGGTAAAATATATTTTAGAGATAGGTAAAGTTTAATTAAAAAATATTTTATTCGTGATTTATACACAAATAATTCTAAACAATATACAATGATTTAGCAATAGAATTATCAAGTTGGTGAGGAAAAAATTAAATTCTTTTATAT
>JBBPBT010000959.1:2498996-2521217 GCA_037974875.1 Cicer bijugum | reverse complement strand
TCAATTAGATAAAAATCATGAATTAAGTGAAAATTGTGATTTTAAATTCAAAATGATTTTGGTTAGATTTTATGAAATATATTTAAATTTATATTAATTACAAAAATAAAATTTAAATTTATGTATGAGACAAATGATTTAATGAAATATAATTTGGCACAAACGAAGTATTTATACAAAATAGTTTTACAAAATTTGCATTATTTAATTAATGTAATTAAATTTAAGGGGATATGTTTAACTTCAAATTAATTACATCAATAACTTATTATTTAGAATATTTAAAAATCATTTGGTGAAATATGCTTATGGTAATTACCATTGCTTCTGTCCCACAATATTTGATAAGTTCAATTTATTTTTGAAA
This sequence comes from Cicer bijugum, assembly GCA_037974875.1. NCBI lineage: Eukaryota > Viridiplantae > Streptophyta > Magnoliopsida > Fabales > Fabaceae > Cicer > Cicer bijugum. Next base: position 2,520,850 of record JBBPBT010000959.1, on the reverse strand, counting down.
ATAATACATGTTTCCAAAACCAATGATGCATTGTTATAGCATTTATATAATTCATGTAAACTACATATTTTTGATGAAGACAAAGACCACCGATTATAGACAATGCAACAAGATCAAAAAGAAGATCACTAAGCTTCATAATAAGCTTCAAATCCAAACAATAGATAATAAAATGTAAAGGTATATGATACTAACCAATACATCAAGTACATGAGAACAAGTCACATTTATACATGCATTAAAAATAGTTTCAAAAAGCCAAACCACATTAACAAAATAGTTAAAAATCACATTTTTGACTAAGTACATAAGTGTATTCGAATGCACCATGTTGTATTCGAATACAACTTAAGTCAGAGGCAAAAATCTAAATAGTGTATTCGACTACAACAATGTGTAGTCGAATACAAATCATGTCAGAGGCAAAATTTCTATATGTGTATTCGACTACACACATATGTAGTCGAATACAAGTTAAGTCAGAGGCTAAATTCACTAATCTGTATTCGACTACACCAATGTGTATTTGAATACAAGATGTAAAATTTGAATTTTTTGAACGTTACAAAGACGTGTATTCGAATACACATATGCTGTATTCGAATACACCTGGAAACATCACAATTTTTCAGATCTGGGATGGCTCTAGAACATTGTAATTTTTCATCAAACCTCTTGGATCAATGGCCACGAATCTGAAGGGATGTTTTATGGAGTATAAATACCCCATAACTTTAGATTAAAGATTAACAATCCTTGAATCAATTCATTGAAAAGCTTTAAACAAAATTCTGATTTTTCTAAGTACTTGCACTAGATTTTCATATCATTTTAAAAAGGTTCTCAAGTACTTGAATTGTTATTGAGTTGTTTATCATCATACCACTCATTCAAACCCGATTGTATCAATTGTATCATTTGTATCAAATAGTTTAATCTAAGATAGTGGTGTGCTATCTTTGAAGTATTGTTAGAAGTTTCGTAGCAAGAATCCCAAGGTGGGAGTTGTACATTTTCTAACAAGTATTGAATAAATCTCTTGTGGTGTGCAAGAGGACTGGACGTACCCTTGGATTATAAGGGGAACTAGGATAAATCTTAAAGTGCCATTTACTTACTGCAGTTATTATTAAGCCTTGTCTCTAAATTTACAAAATCCAACTTCCATATAACGAAAAACAGAAAAATCTACCTACACCTAATTCACCCCCCCTCTTAGGCGTACTTCTGTTCTTTCATTTGGCATCAGAGCGGGTTAAGGTAACTTACTCCTCAATCAAATATACATGGCTTCCGCACAACCTGTTTTTAGATATGGTGGTAGCAGTACCAAACCACCATGTTTTGTTGGAGAACACTACGATTTCTGGAAAATACGTATGCAAGCATATCTTGAAGCACAAGGAGATGACATATGGGATGCAGTTGAATGTGGAAAACAAGGACATATTAAAGCAGATTGCCCAAATCTCGCTAAGAAGAATGTCAACAAAAAGAAAGAATTCAAGAAGGCATACATAGCTTGGGAAGACAATGAAGTAAGTTCATCTTCAGAAACAGAAAGTGAAGAATGCGCCAACGTTGCATTAATGGCCTCGCATCAATCAAATGATGAAGAAGAGGTTAGTAATATAGATTCTCCTCATAAGACTAATAATGAATTAATTATAGAATACAAAGATGCTCATAACGCAATAAAGGAATTACTTATTGAATGTAAAAATCAATGTAAACTTGTATCAACACAAAAGAAACAAATCTTAAGTTTACAAGAAAAGGTTGATATTATGGAGAAAAATTCTGAAATACTAAAACAGAATGTTGCATGTAATAAATGTGATTCCCCCTCTTTCAAAATTGTTCAATTAAATAGGGTGATTGAACGGTACAAAAAGGGACAATTAGGATTGGAAAATGTTTTAAATATGCAAAGATACTCAAATGACAAAAGTGGTCTTGGATATTCAAAATTTGATAAACCAAATTTGAACAAAACTATTTTTGTTAAAGCAAGTAGTCAATCTAATCAAGAAAAGATTATAGTTATGAAAAAGGATGATCTTTTCAATAAGAAAATTACTCAAAATAAATCTCTTACACATGATACTAATAGTAGATTTAATCCTACTTGTTCTTATTGTGGTCTTCATGGTCATACACCTAATACATGCCATATTAGAAACATTAGTATTCCAAAAGGACATTACATATGGGTAAAGAAAGGTACTAACCATCAAGGACCCAAAGCACATTGGGTACCTAATAAAGTTTGATTTCATTTTTGTAGGTATGCAAACAAGAAACTTCAAACATGTGGTATTTAGATAGTGGTTGCTCCAAACACATGACGAGTGATATAATAAAATTTTCAGCTTTAACACTTGAGTCAAAGGGACATGTGGTATATGGAGACAACAACAAAGGAAAAAGTTTAGGCATTGGAAAAGTCGGTACAGCACCATCCCTCTCGATTGAAGATGTCTTATATGTTGAAGGTCTAAAACATAATCTCATAAGCATCAGCCAGCTTTGTGACAAAGGATACAAGATAGTCTTCAATAAAGATGAGTGTATCATCCAAAGTGATGCTACAAATGAAACTCAGTTTGTCGGTAAGCGTTTCAAAAACATTTTCATACTTAATTTTGAAGATTTATCCTTAAAAATGAAATGTCTTTTGGTAAGCGACAATAATGATGCTTGGCTATGGCATAAGAGATTTGCTCATATTCACATGGATCATTTAAACAAATTGGTCAAGCATGATCTTGTTGTAGGCTTACCAAAAATGAAATTTATAAAGGATAAATTATGCGACGCTTGTCAAAAAGGCAAACAAACAAAAAGTTCTTTCAGACCTAAAAATGTCATTTCAACCTCTAGACCACTACAATTGATACATATGGACTTGTTTGGTCCATCAAGAACCAAAAGTCTTGGTGGAAACACATATGGACTAGTTATTGTTGATGATTACTCAAGGTTCACTTGGACATTATTTTTGGCAAATAAAAATGAAGCTTTTAAGGCATTTAAAAACTATGCCAAGCTAGTCCAAAATGAACAATCTGCCAAAATTGTATCAATTAGAAGTGATCATGGAAGGGAATTTCAAAATACTTCATTTGAAGAATTTTGTGAAGAAAATGGCATTTTTCACAATTTTTCTGCACCAAGAACACCACAACAAAATGGGGTCGTTGAAAGAAAGAATAGATCCTTGATAGAGCTTGCTAGAACTATGCTAAGCGACTCAAATCTACCAAAATACTTTTGGGCAGATGTTGTAGACACAGCATGCTATGTTTCCAACCAGGTAATCATTAGACCTATTTTTAAGAAAACTCCATATGAACTTTACAAAGGGAGAAAACCCAATATCTCTCACTTTCACATTTTTGGATGTAAGTGTTTTGTGTTAAATAACAGTAAAGACAACCTTGGAAAATTTGATGAAAAAGCTGATGAAGGTATATTTCTTGGTTACTCTTTGTCTAGTAAAGCATTTAGAATTTTTAATAAAAGAACTTTATTAGTTGAAGAATCAATGCATGTAACGTTTGATGAAACTAACCCCATAAAAGAGGGAAATATTGTTTCTTGTGATGATGATGTTTTTGAAAGCAATAATCCAAGCAAAGAACTTCAAACGAATCAACCAGAACAAGAAAGTGAAGTCAATATTGAAAGGCAAAGTGATGATCTCCCTAAAGAATGGAGAACCCACAAATATCACCCTATTGATAACATCATAGGTGATATAAATAAAGGAGTCACAACAAGATTAAAATTGCAAGATGCTTGCTTAATCATGGCTTTTGTTTCTCAAATCGAACCCTCCAAAATTAGTGAAGCTCTTAAAGATGATCAATGGATACTTGCCATGCAAGAAGAACTCAATCAATTTGAAAGAAGGCAAGTATGGGAACTTGTCTCTAATCCTGGAAATAAACACATCATTGGTACAAAATGGGTGTTTAAAAATAAACTAGATGAGAATGGCATAGTTGTTCGCAACAAAGCTAGATTGGTCGCTCAAGGATACAATCAAGAGGAAGGGATAGACTTTGACGAAACATTTGCTCCGGTAGCAAGATTAGAGGCAATACGTCTACTACTAGCATATGCTTGTTCCATGAACTTTGAGTTATATCAAATGGACGTGAAAAGTGCCTTTCTAAATGGGCACATAAATGAAGAAGTCTATGTCAAGCAGCCCCCTGGGTTTGAAGATTCCAAAAATCCCTCATATGTTTACAAATTGAAAAAGGCTCTTTATGGTCTAAAACAAGCTCCAAGAGCTTGGTATGACAGATTAAGCACTTTTATATGTGAACGAGGATTTGACAAAGGAGAGGTTGATAAAACTTTATTTGTCAAAAGAGAAAATGGTCACACATTATTGGTTCAAATTTATGTTGATGATATAATATTTGGATCAACCAACAAGGACATATGTGAAGAATTTTCTTCAATAATGAAAGGAGAATTCGAAATGTCCATGATGGGAAAATTAAACTATTTTCTTGGACTTCATATCAAGCAACTTGAGCACGGCATCTTCATCAATCAAGCAAAATATTGTAAAGAATTACTAAAGAAATTTGAAATGGAAAATTGCAAAGAAAGTACAACTCCAATGGGCTCCGGTACATATGTTGATAAAGATGCATCAGGAATTTCAATCGACATATCCAAATATCGAGGTATGATTGGGTCATTATTATATCTAACGGCCAGCCGGCCAAATATCATGTTTAGTGTTTGTCTGTGTGCAAGATTTCAGGCAGATCCGAATGAATCACATCTAGTAGCTGTTAAAAGAATTATGAAGTATCTGAAAGGAACGACAAATGTAGGCCTATAGTATCCCAAGGGTAGCATATGTAGCCTAGTTGGATACTCTGATTCGGATTATGCGGGATGCAAAACAGACCGTAAAAGCACTAGCGGCACGTGTCATGTCTTAAGAAATGCACTAGTTTCATGGTCTTGTAAAAAGGAAGCATGTGTTGCACTTAGTACTGCTGAAGCTGAATACATTGCAGCAGGTAGTTGTTGTGCCCAGATTCTCTGGCTCAAACAGCAACTACATGACTATGGGGTTGATCTCGGATGCATTCCCTTAAGATGTGATAAAACAAGCGCAATAAACATCTCCAAGAATCCAATCATGCACTCTTGAACTAAACACATCGATATCAGACATCATTTTCTACAGGATCATGTACTTAAAGGTAATGTTGAGGTAACATTTGTTGATACACACAATCAATTGGCTGATATATTTACAAAACCGTTACCTAAAGATTCATTTTATAAAATTCGAAGAGAACTTGGTATTTTGAGTGAAAATGATCTTTAACCATTGGAAAATATTCATAGTGAATTATATGATGCAAGTTTCATAAAAACTAAGTTTTTAAGCAAAACTGTGCTTATGTAGTCGAATACAACTATATGTATTCGAATACAAACTTTCCCAGATTTCCTGTATTCGAATACAAGGGATGTATAGTCGAATACATGTTCCCAGAAAAATGTGTATTCGAATACAAGAAGGTGTAGTCGAATACACCTTCGCGTTTTTGCCCAAATATAAAAGTTAATCACATATTTAGGGTTATTTTCATTTGGTATTCGAATACAGCCCTAAGCTCTTCTCTCTTCTCTCCAAAACTCATCCATCCTCCTTCCACTCACTTACCTATTCACCCAACCTAGCAAAATCCATTACTTCTTACTTCTTTCTTGTCATTACTCTTCAGATTTCTCACAAATCTCCCATTTTTCCCCAAAAATCTCCTTTCTCACCATGGATGCTCGCAAACGAGGACGACGAACCAAGCATGCAGCAGTAGGTCCTTCACGAAAACGAACAAGGAATCCTAACATCACATATCTATCCCGGCTTCTACACACCCCGGAAGAAATTGATCGTTTTCGCACATTCTACTCTGACAAGCGTCTTATTATCCCAAAGTACGGTACTTTAGACTCTTTCTCTGACTTTAACTTTCCTAGGTTACTCAAAGCACAACATGTTGAAGAAATTATAGGTTACAAAGGTCCTGTTTATCCAGACTTGGTTAGGGTTTTTTATTGCAATCTTACCCAAGAGGGAAAACTGCTGGTTTCTAGGGTTAAGGGAAAAACCGTTCGATTAACTACCAAAACCATCGGAGAAATTTTGAATATCCCCTTTAATGGTGAAAAGTTTTGTCCCAACAAATTGTGTGAATGGGGCAATATTTCTAAATATGATGCATATGTCTCTCTCTGTCGGTTTGACAGACACACAATGGAACAAAAGAGAGCTCAAGCAGATTCTAAGTATGCCCAACAACGTTATGGTGTGGGAAATCTTACTATTGATTATCGGCTTCTACACTATTTCCTTAGCTACATTCTGGTTCCGAAGGCTGGAAATTACTCCCAAATTTCGGAGTTTGAATTACAAATTATGAATTTCATGTTTGAAGGTCGTCAGCTTAATTGGGCATTTTTTGTGAAATCTATTATGTTTGGATCTCGTGAGGCAACTGGCTTACCCTATGCGAAGGAAGTTTCACGAATTCTGGAACACTTTGGTGTGGACTTATCTGATGAGGTTATGTTTACACCCACCAAAGAAAATATATTGGATTTAGGTGTTTTGCCTAGCATGAGGATCGTATGGAATGAGGAGCTTGAAGCTTTTGTGCACAAAGGTGATCATGGTCAACCATCTGATGCTGCACAGGATGACAATGCTGGACCCTCAAACGCTGCTGCTCAAGAAGATGACGAGGAAACTGCATCTGATGATGATTATATCTCAAATCAAATGATCATGACTCGTCTTGATTCCTTCCAAACCTTCTTCCAAACTCAATTCGATCATTTGACCACTTCTATCGACGCTCGCTTCACCAACATTGAAACTACTATTGCTCGCAACTATGACGCTCTCTCTCAAGACATTAATAGTTTATCAGACAAAATTGATCATTTCCACATTCCGACCGATTTTGATTAAGTTCCTTCGTTGCTATGTACTACTTTAACATTTTGTTATGTACTACTTTATTATTTTGTCTTATGTACTACTTTACCATTTTGCCTTATGTGATCTTTATGTTATGAACTCATTTGTCATTTGGATTTTGGTGTATTTTGTATTGTTCTAATTACGATATGTTGTGTATTAAATATTATGATGTTATGACTTAATTTCTATTTATGATACTCTCCTTGTTCACTTATATACTGTTTGTATGATTCTACTCGCAACTTGTATGTCTCTTCTTCTATTTTTTTTTCTTTCTTTCTTCTTTTTGATCATGTCAAAAGGGGGAGAAAATTTGGTATTGTTGTTGCATTTCACATCTTGTAGGTACTCAAAAACAATTTTTCAAATCATCACATATAACGGGGGAGTATGCATATATTACGGGGGAGCAATGATTTCAACTATACACTTTCTTCACAACAACAAAAGTTTTGTCATAATCAAAAAGGGGGGGAATGTAAACTATATATTTTTGATGAAGACAAAGACCACCGATTATAGACAATGCAACAAGATCAAAAAGAAGATCAATAAGCTTCATAATAAGCTTCAAATCCAAACAATAGATAATAAAATGTAAAGGTATATGATACTAACCAATACATCAAGTACATGAGAACAAGTCACATTTATACATGCATTAAAAATAGTTTCAAAAGGCCAAACCACATTAACAAAATAGTTAAAAATCACATTTTTGACTAAGTACATAAGTGTATTCGAATACACCATGTTGTATTCGAATACAACTTAAGTCAGAGGCAAAAATCTAAATAGTGTATTCAACTACAACAATGTGTAGTCGAATACAACTCAAGTTAGAGGCAAAATTTCTATATGTGTATTCGACTACACACATATGTAGTCGAATACAAGTTAAGTCAGAGGCTAAATTCACTAATCTGTATTCGACTACACCAATGTGTATTCGAATACAAGATGTAAAATTTGAATTTTTTGAACGTTACAAAGATGTGTATTCGAATACACATATGCTGTATTCGAATACACCTGGAAACATCACAATTTTTCAGATCTGGGATGGCTCTAGAACATTGTAATTTTTCATCAAACCTCTTGGATCAATGGCCACGAATCTGAAGGGATGTTTTATGGAGTATAAATACCCCATAACTTCAGATTAAAGATTAACAATCCCTGAATCAATTCATTGAAAAACTTTAAACAAAATTCTGATTTTTCTAAGTACTTGCACTAGATTTTCATATCATTTTAAAAAGGTTCTCAAGTACTTGAATTGTTATTGAGTTGTTTATCATCATACCACTCATTCAAACCCGATTGTATCAATTGTATCATTTGTATCAAATAGTTTAATCTAAGATAGTGGTGTGCTATCTTTGAAGTATTGTTAGAAGTTTCGTAGCAAGAATCCCAGGGTGGGAGTTGTACATTTTCTAACAAGTATTGAATAAATCTCTTGTGGTGTGCAAGAGGACTGGACGTACCCTTGGATTATAAGGGGAACCAGGATAAATCTTAAAGTTCCATTTACTTACTGCAGTTATTATTAAGCCTTGTCTCTAAATTTACAAAATCCAACTTCCATATAACGAAAAACAGAAAAATCTACCTACACCTAATTCACCCCCCCCCCCCCCTCTTAGGCGTACTTCTGTACTTACAATTCATATGATTGGTAAGTAATCCAAAATAAGAAACAGATTAATTGCAAAAAACAATTGATAAACTATTTAAAAATGGCTATCACATGCATGCTATATGTAGTAGACAAATTTAAATAAATCTTTTAAAATAAAAAAAGTTGTTTAATGTGTTTTATTCATTATTAACACCTAATTTTGTCCGTTACTTTATGACTTTTAATAGATATATAAAAATAATTAAAAAAAATAATGATGAAAATAATAATAAAAATAAATAGGGGGACTCTGATTTGACTCTGATTCGTTTTTAGAAATTTTTAATTTCTATTTGACTCTGATTCGTTTTTAGAAATTTTTACTATTTTCTAAAATATATATATATATATATATATATATATATAAAATATATTTAATTGAATTGGATTGATCGTAATAAAAATTATTATAATTGGGATCATTTGAATGAAAAGAAACTGATAAGAACTAAATTAATGGTAATAAAAATCAGTATAATGCTGATCAATTGAATAGAAAAGAAATCGGAGAAAGGAATAAATGGTAATAAAAATCGGTATAATGGTGATCAATTGAATTGAAAAGAAATCAAATAAATGAATTAATGATAATAAAAATCAGTATAACTATGACCAATTAAATGAAAAGAAACCGAAAAGAAATAGATTAATGGTAACCAATTGACAATTATTCTATTGTCTTTTGTAATCTACATCAAAAAAGTATACCACAAGATGACATTGGGGCGAGAATGGGGAGTACAATTGAGATCACAAAAAAATAAAGGCTTAACTGCAGTTTTAGTCCCCTCTATTTTAACTGAATTGCAAAAGTTGTCCCCCATTTTATTTCTCCCCAGTTTTCGATTCTCAAACATAATTTTGGTCCAAAACTTGATGAAATTTCATTTTTTTGCATTTATTTAAGTCACACCATTCCTCAAGATCTCATGTGCAACAATTGTACCTGAAATATGTGATCATAAATGGTGTAGCACGACTTAAAATGAAAATTTATCAAGTTTTGGACAAAAATTCTCTTTGGGGGACCAAAACTGGGCAGAAATAAAATAGAGGGACTACTTTCGCGATTCACCTAAAATAGGGGGACTAAAACTGCAATTAAGCCAAAAATAAAAGAGAAAAGAGAGAAGAACGATTAGAACTAGAACTAGAAACTAGTAAAGAACCTTTCCAGTGTGGTAAACACTTATTTTTTCATTTTTTTCCTTGTCTATTTTTTTGTTGTTGACATTATTATTGTTATAAAGTTTTTTTTTTTTTTTTTACTATTCTATGCACTTATGATATATAACACGAATTTTTTCTTGTTTTCACGATCAAGTTTTGGAATCAACTAATAAGAATTAATTTGATTGTTTTATAATCGTGTATTTCTTTATCAAAAATTTGTGATATCTCATCTTTATTGTGTTTTATTTCTTGTGGGTTAGATCTTAAATTCTCTTGTTATTATCGCCGTCGATTCGTGTTACATATGCGTCGCCAACTCGCGAAGCTGTTCTTGAATTTTTATTCTTTACAGTTTATAAAAATAAAAAAATAGTAAAAGTGTTTGCCTAAAATAAAACGTTACACAAATCAATATACAACACATCACTCCTATTATTATGTTTATTACTACCATTATTACTATTATTATCACCATTATGTTGTTAATTTATTTTGATATTATAATCTATCAACACATAAATATTTTTTACCCAAAAACTATGTGTGTTTTGATTTTCCACCTATCCCACTGGGGATACTTAGGAGCAATGTTTCTTCCTTGTCAAATCAAATTAATAAAAAATGTTTTTTCTTCTTTTATTAATGTAAATAATTTAATTTCTTTTTTTTTATTATCCTTTTTGGGATAAAAATAAATAAATAGGTTGTATATAATTAATAATAAGATAACCGTTTTAACGAACGTTGTAGGGTGGTAATACTTCCCTACTCGTAATCGACTCTCGAATCCAAACTTTTGGTTCAAAAATCATTATTTTAGGTTTTATCCAATTTTTCCTTTAATAAAAATATAATTGGTGGCGACTCTTTTTTCGGTGACAAACCAGATGCGACAGGTGGCGACTCCGCTGGGGACTTTTGAGAGTCAAGTCTAATCTAATTAATTATATATAGTTATTTTATTATTTATTATTTTATTTATATTACTTCTATAGTTTTATTTTTTTTATTTTGTTATATTGTGAATATAATTATATATGTTTTGTCAATTTATTTTTATTGTGATTATTTTTTTTCTATCTTATTTTCTTTTTCTATACACTACCCTAACACAACTCACACACTTTTGAGTGGACTCTATACCCGGGCTGAGTGCAAACCTAGATGATCTTCTAGATGTGATGATAATCTTCTAGATGTACACCATGTTTGGTTGTCATGAAAGTCTCACCTGGAGTTGACATTTTCTAGAATATTTCCATTTTAATAGTTTATCTATTAAATGATTTAAAATTTTAAAAATTGAGTTATGTGCTATAGGAGCCAATTTCGAAGTATAGAGCCACCCATAGTAAGGTTCACAATAAAAAATACCATCAAGTAAGAAAAGAACCATGTAGGACACAATCATGCATGTTTCATCTTTTACTTCATTTTACAACATGTTTTTCTATTTCTCTTTAATTTTTTAGAAAAAATAATTGCATATTAGGAGGTAGTAAAATGTTTCAGTTAAATGCATAATCATCGCATTTATTTTTTTACATTCTTATAACATTTTCCTTAAAAAAAACGACAATAAAAAAAGCAAAAAAAAAAAAAGTATTGTGACACCCTTACCGAACATGTTCCTGAGTTAAAATCATGGATGAATTGAAACATACAAAGATGATCTAAACCAAATGAAAAATCATACGGCTAAAAGATTGGAAATTTACAACCCTCGATACTTGAAATCATGAGGATCCTTCATAAAAACAAAATATCACGAAGAACTGATGTGTTACCCCATGATTTCATAAGTCTAACAATTGTTACCTTTTAGTATACTTTTTGATTATACTCTATCTTAAGTTACTTGTCCACAAGATTTGAACCATATAATAATTAGATTCATATTCATCATACATCCCCTACTTCTGAGTCATGAACATACTTCATTGGCTTTTGCCACAAGTAAATCTCTAGAAGTTGGGTCGTCTATGTTGAACTTTCTTCAATACTGATAATTATTTGATGTCATCAATCTAAAAAATGGCAAATCTTGTATGAATTTTTGATGAATATTGAAGAAAAAAACCTTGGTTAAACACAACATTGAAGTTATTGACTATGTTCTCCCATATATATACAAGGGGCAAGGTCAACAATGAAAATGTTATCAAGTTTCCCCATGATTGTTAATATTATTTAATTTGATCCTAAAACATTGATCATATTAATGTACCTCAATATTTTGAATATCAATAAATGCATTTTGTATTGTTTCCTTTTCCATTCTCACCTATCATATGTTTCACAATCTCTTACCAAACATTATTTTTCTTTCTCTTCCTTAAACAATATACCAAACATATTTGGAAGTAGTCCGTTCATAATAAAGTTTGCTAAAATCTCATACATAATTTCAATCATGCTATAAATTCCATGGAATGTGAGAACGATGCAAATATCCACTATCTGGATGGACTTTGATATGTTGGGGCATGAGATTAACGCCACGTTAATCCCCTATATAAGTGGTTCTATCTAAATCATTATCTAAATATGTTTTGAATATATCAATCACATTGGGAATTTGAAGTTTGTACCTTGAATATTCTAGCCGTCTACGAATCAAAAATGAAGATGTTGAGAATGTATATGAGGCTTGAATGTAATCCTCAATCAACTAAATCAATAATAGAAAAGCTGGAATAAGATGATCATTTTGTATATACATATTAGACAAATGTCTAAAAAATATTGAAGTGATTTTCCATCATGTCCCTCAATAATATAATCAACCAGCTAACTGTAGCTACTTTATCTTCAATATTCAAAGTAAGTAACGATGAAGAATAGTCATTCACAAGAATAAAATTCACGACTATCCTGCTCATTATCAAATGTATAAGAAAAGTATATGGAAATTTCTCGAACCAAACATTACCCCGTAACTGTAATATACCCTCCATGAGTATCAGCCTATAACTGGGGCACCCCTTTGTTTCTTATTATATAGAATAAAGGCAGTGCAACCCACTCAAACAAAAACCCCCTTAACAAGAGTAATGATCTGTGTTGACCGATTGAATTCAATTCAAGAGAAATGTTGATTGCCTCATGTCGAGGAAAAATATTTCAAAAGATCTTAAAAGAAAAACATATGAATTTTAGAGCTTCAAAAGAAATAATTAGCACTCAAGAAGATTTCACATATCTAAAGAGGACTAGCAAGATAAATGAACTCCCAACTATATGAGCCCCTAATACCATAAAAAAATAAATTCAAGTATGGCTCTTATCCGCACCAATATGGATCAAGAAGACTTATCACTACTAGCACACATTGATGCTTCAAAAAGTATTACATCTAAATGAAGACCTGCTAGGTTGAAAATCCAAAAGGACGACATAGGCAAAAATTAGGGTGCAAAATCATAATAATAATAATAATAATAATAATAATAATAATAGTAATAATAATAATAAGGCGTAATTGCAATTTTGGTCCCTCTATTTTAGCTGAATCGTGAAAGTAGTCCCCCCATTTTATTTCTCCCCAGTTTTGGTCCCTCAAGCAGAATTTTGGTCCAAAACTTCATGAAATTTCATTTAGTTGTCAAATTTAAAGTTGAGACACTAACCCCCACCCTATTATTTAAGAGACGGGACATTGACCCACATCCTCTGATTTAAGAGCAGGGATGACTGACCCTCATCCTCTGATTTAAGAGCTGGAATGATTGGCCTTCAACCTCTGATTTATTAGCTATGCCGCCCCCTCAAGAATTTTGTTGATATTTTTGCAGATGAATTCTTAGTCTCATATGAAGCTATTACTGAAAATACTAAATGAAGCCCAGATCATTTTATATATCACTTTTGACAAATTCGGAGGTATCATAAATAACATTACCACTAACAGTCACCTAACCTTCAAAGATGACAAATTGCCCACCGAAGAAAGAGGCAATAACAAAGCGTTGCACATATCAATAATGTGCCTCAATCATATGATATCTGTAAGATATATGCCTCCTTGACTATGGTTTTGATATAACTTCCAAACATACAATGTATATGCATTATCTGATTAATCTAATAGTTTGGGTTGAGATACATTTCAGGAAAGAATCAAACACTACGCTAGGACAAATCTTGGATCTCAAGCAATCAAGCAAATATTGATCATATCATTCAAGGATTGAAGATTATGTGTAAATTTGTCTAGTGTTCATAGTGTTTATTAGTTAGATTCATCATTATGATTTCACACATCTAATATTTGCCAATTAAAACTGAAATCATAAAATAAGTATGCTAATCAATCAATTGGTTAGTCGATTTTCTGATTCACAGAACAAAGTTTCACTGAGTTAATCGATTAGCAAATCGATTACTTAAATGTTTTTTATCAAACCTGTGTTCTATGATTAAGAGAAATCGATTGGACAATCGATTGATATACTTTTCTTAAGTTACAAGCTTTTTACTAATCAATTAGTTAATCGATTGTATGAATGAATTAGTTCATCATTTATCAGAAACATATTGCATAATCGATTGGCACATCGATTTTCATTAAATATCTGAGTTACAGGGACAAATCAGTCGATTGGAAAATTGATTTGATTAAGTGTCTGAGTTACAGGAAGAAATTAGCCCATTGCCAAATCGATCATGTTAATAAAAGAGAATCAACTGAGTAATCGATTGTTTGATCTTGCATTTTGAACAAAACAATTATAATCGATTTTTCAATCGACTCTGATATGAACAGAGTATCAGTTTTTGATATATATGCATTAAAAAATCGATTAGTTCATCTATTTCAAGATTCAAGAAAAACAAGAAACGCGATAATCGATTAGGAATTCAAATGATATGATAATATGATTAATAAAATCGATTGGGAAATCGATTTTTCTGAAGTTTTTCTGAAACTATATAAACTGAATCAATCGCAATTTTAAAAACATATAGAAAGATAGAAAGAACGGAGAGAAATTCAGTAGCTTTTCGAAAAATACAGTTTGAGAAAAATTGTTATAACTCACAAACATCATTGGCAAATACTTAGCGTGAGAATTCATTGTGATTGAATCAAATCTTTTAGTTCTTTTGGAAAGAACAATCTTTGTAGAAAGAAAGTGTGTGGAAATCCAGTATTATGAAACTGGTGGTCATCTTTTAGAGTGTGTGATAATCCAAAAGAGATCTCAATCTGATCTTCCTAGAGCTTGGTGATTAGTTCTTAAGGATAGATTGGTTGTTTTTGTAGATTGGTGTTGAGTTAGATGTATAGGCTTTGAAGTGCTGGAAAGTCTATAAACATACTCAAATCATTTCTAGTAAAGGCCGAAATCAGTAAGTGATTTTAGGACTGGATGTAGACTATCGAATCGATAGTTGAACCAGTATAAAAATCCCTGGTGCACACTCCTCTATCTCTATACTCTTTATCTTGATAATACATGTGTTCTTGAATCTCTGTTTTGAATAAGTTTTGAATCTATTATTGTTAAATTGGAATTAATACTAAACAAGTTGGTTTTAGTATTAAGTTCATCACTTAGGAAGGAATTAGATAATCTTGTTAATAATATTGTGTATAACTTCCTAAGGATAGAGGTCATTCCACCAACAATTGGTATCAAGAGCCTAATCTTTTAGACTATTTCTCAAAAAGAAAATGACCTATACTGAATTCTTGGGTGAAGGTGCCTCGTTAGTTAGACCCCCAGCCTTTAATGGGTCTGCTTATATGTACGGGAAAGAAAGAATGCTTATCTTTCTAGAGGCAAGTGGTCTTGACTTATTAGATGCAGTAGAAAAGGGTCCTTATGTGCCTAAAATTGCTAGTACTGATGCATCATTAATCATGAAACCAAGATCTGATTGGTCTGATGATGATAAGAAAAAAGTTGGGATACACTCCAAGAAACTCATGAAGGCACAACTGATGTCAAGAGGGCCAAAACTAACACTTTGATGCATGAATATGAACTATTCAATATGAAGAAGGATGAGCCAATCAATGACTCGCAGACAAGGTTCACACATGTCATTAACAATCTGAATGCAGGAAATAATGATGGTGGGAGTGGAGCTGATCAGACGAATTATTATGATGATTGATGTGATTTGAAGAATTTGAAAATATTATTTTTGGGTTGTACGGCATTATTGTGTGTTTAATTAATTTTCACTTTCTAAGACATTATTTGTTAATTTTGGATTTGTAAGACATTAATTGTTAATTTTGGAATGCATGTTTTATTTGATTTTATCATGATTGCTATAGCTAGCTTTAATTATTATTAATATTATGTTTTTATATATAATATTTATTTTAATTTTAATATTTAATATTTAATTTTAATATTTGATATTTAATTTTAATTTTATTTAAATTTTAATTTAAGATTAATTTAAATTATAATTATATTTATAATTTACATTAATTTAAATTAATGTTTAATTATAATTATAACTATTAATTTAAATATTTTATTATTAATATTTTATTATATAAATTAATCTTTAATTTAATTATTAATCTTTATTTTTAATTTAAATATTTTATTCTAAATTTTTAATTATATTAAGATTAGTTTATTATATATATATTAAATTTAATTTATAATTACATTATATTTTAAATTTAATTTAATTATAATTTAAATTTTAAAATTATAATTATATTAATTTATTATATGTAATATTATAATAAACTATTAATTTATTATATATAATATTATAATAAACTATTATAATAAACTATTAATTAATTATATATTTTTTTAATTACGTTGGCATTTGTGGCGGCCAAAAGCCCTCACAAAGGTCCCATCAGCATTTCATCAAGTCCTTTGTGGCGGCCAAAACCTTCACAAATGTCCAATCAGTTAAATTCATCATGTCCTTTGTGGCGGCCTATGCCCTCACAAAGGCAGACTTTTGTGGCTGCAAAAGCCCTCACAAATGCCAACCTGTTTCAGGCACTTTGTGGCTGCAAAAGCCTTCACAAAATTTTGTGACCAGCTTCTTTGTGGCTGCCAAAAGGCCTCACAAAAGCCACCTTTGTGGCTGTTTTTTCCCTTTATGAAGGATTTTGGCCCTCACAAAATCAATGAATTCTTGTTGTGAATGTCTGTCTTTTGTGGCTACAAAAGCCCTCCCAAATGCCAACCTGTTTCAGGCACTTTGTGGCTGCAAAAGCCCTCACAAAATTTTGTGACCTACTTCTTTGTGGCTGCCAAAAGCCCTCACAAAAGCCACCTTTGTGGCTGTTTTTTTCCCTTTGTGAGGGCTTTTGGCCCTCACAAAATCCATCATTTCTTGTAGTGTTTTTAGGTCTAAGTCTGACATACGGTCTATAATAGGTTTTTTTTCCGGTCTAGTTTGGCCTTTTTAAAAGTTTAGTCTGACTAAAAGCCTTTTTAAAAGTTTTATTCACATTAAAATATTTAAATGTTCTACTCATACCACATTATGCTCTCCAGATGTCAATATCAATGTACATATCTATATATATTAAACAAAAAATAATTTTTCTAACAAAATTATTTTAGTTTCAAATAATAGATTTTTTTAAAAACAAACACACTCATTATTACCTCTTAAACAAATATGGAACGACTATTGAGTGATTGACTAATTGAACGTTATCGAATATGAAACGACTACCAAATATAGAATCACTACCGAATACGAAATGACTACTGGATATGAAATGATTATTGAGTGATTGCCTAATTGGTATAATTTAAAATAGGAAATAATATTATTAATATCATAATAAAAAAATATTAATAAATAATAAAATATATATAGGTCGGTCCTGTCAAGCCTAATAGGCTTGTTTATAAGTCTGAGTTTAACCTATTTTAAAAACATTCTGAGTCTAGCTATTTTATTAAATAGGCTAGGTCATGCCAGACCATATGTAGGTTAGGCCATAGGCCTCTGACAGACGACATAACCTATTCTCAGCCCTAGTGATGATGTTGAAATAGAGAATTCAACTTATTCAAATCTCTAATAAGAGAAATTTGATAAGATATCATTCCTTTGATATATTATATGTTGAGAACTCAATCATTTGATATTAATGTACGATCAATATTTGTTATGGGTATATATACAACAAATTGTAATTGTGATTGTGACACCCTTACCGAACATGTTCCTGAAGGCACAACTGATGTCAAGAGGGCCAAAACTAACACTCTGATGCATGAATATGAACTATTCAATATGAAGAAGGATGAGCCAATCAATGACTTGCAGACAAGGTTCACACATGTCATTAACAATCTGAATGCAGGAAAAAATAATGGTGGGAGTGGAGCTGATCAGACGAATTATTATGATGATTGATGTTATTTGAAGAATTTGAAAATATTATTTTTGGGTTGTACGACATTATTGTGTGTTTAATTAATTTTCACTTTGTAAGACATTATTTGTTAATTTTGGATTTGAAAAACATTAATTGTTAATTTTGGAATGCATGTTTTATTTGATTTTATCAAGATTGCTATAGCTAGCTTTAATTATTATTAATATTATGTTTTTATATATAATATTTATTTTTATTTTAACATTTAATAATTAATTTTAATATTTAATATTTAATATTTAATTTTAATTTTATTTTAATTTTAATTTAAGATTAATTTAAATTATAATTATATTTATAATTTACATTAATTTAAATTAATGTTTAATGTTTAATTATAATTATTAATTTAAATATTTTATTATTAATATTTTATTATTTAAGTTAATCTTTAATTTAATTATTAATCTTTATTTTTAATTTAAATATTTTATTCTAAATTTTTAATTATATTAAGATTTGTTTATTATATATATATATTAAATTTAATTTATAATTACATTATATTTTAAATTTAAATTAATTATAATTTAAATTTTAATATTATAATTATATTAATTTATTATATATAATATTATAATAAACTATTATAATAAACTATTAATTAATTATATATATTTTTTTTAATTACGTTGGCATTTGTGGCGGCCAAAAGCCCTCACATAGGTCCAGTCAGCATTTCATCAAGTCCTTTGTGGCGGCCAAAAGCCTTCACAAATGTCCAATCAGTTAAATTCATCATGTCCTTTATGGCGGCTAATGCCCTCACAAAGGCAGACTTTTGTGGCTGCAAAAGCCCTCACAAATGCCAACCTGTTTCAGGCACTTTGTGGCTGCAAAAGCCCTCACAAAATTTTGTGACCAGCTTCTTTGTGGCTGCCAAAAACCCTCACAAAAGCCACCTTTGTGGCTGTTTTTTCCCTTTATGAGGGCTTTTGGCCCTCACAAAATCATTGAATTCTTGGTTTGAATGCCTGTCTTTTGTGGCTGCAAAAGACCTCCCAAATGCCAACCTGTTTCAGGCACTTTTTGGCTGCAAAAGCCCTCACAAAATTTTGTGACCAGCTTCTTTGTGGCTGCCAAAAGCCCTCACAAAAGCCACCTTCGTGGCTACTTTTTTCCCTTTGTGAGGGCTTTAGGCCCTCACAAAATCCTTCATTTCTTGTAGTGTTTTTAGGTCTAAGTCTGATATACGGTCTATCATAGGTTTTTTTTCCGGTCTAGTTTGACCTTTTTAAAAGTTTAGTCTGACTAAAAGCCTTTTTAAAAGTCTTATTCACATTAAAATATTTAGGCTTAATTGCACTTTTGGTCCCCCTATTATAGGTGAAAATTGAAAGTAGTCCCCCCATTTTGTTTGTCCCCAGTTTTA
This sequence comes from Cicer bijugum, assembly GCA_037974875.1. Taxonomy (NCBI): domain Eukaryota; kingdom Viridiplantae; phylum Streptophyta; class Magnoliopsida; order Fabales; family Fabaceae; genus Cicer; species Cicer bijugum. Next base: position 2,501,202 of record JBBPBT010000959.1, on the reverse strand, counting down.
GTCCCCCAAACAGAATTTGAGGCCAAATCATCATGAGGTGTCATTTTTTTAATGACGTGTCAATAAATAGCTGACGTGGAATAAATTTATTATTATATTATTTCTGATTAAAAAATATAATTTTTATTTTAAAAAATCATTTTAATAATTATGAAATATTTTTAAAAATATAATTATATTTTTAAAAATAAAATTAAAAGAAAAACACCTAACACCTAAAATCATTGTCTTCGTGAAATCAAAGCAAAGCCTGCGTTCGTGAAATCAAAGCCCTGCCCTGCGTTCGTGAAATCAAAACCCTGAGTCACCTTTCATCAGTGAAATCATTCTCTGTTCGTGAGTCACATTATTAAAATCGCATGGACCACATTATTAAAAAGGCATAAAGGCATTGAGTTCTGTTAACAGTGTAGAGAAAAACTTTTGGCCCTAAAGTCAAAGTTCAAATACAGAGCGAAAACCCTAACATTGAGTTCTGTTAATAATAAAACAAAGCGAAAACCCTAAAATCACATACCTAACACAAAACTTTGTATCTTCTTTCCTATTTGAAGATGGAGAGAACTCGAAATGACCTCCACTCGCCATTTTATCACTGATGAAAAAGAAAGATGAACAAACGATCCAGAATGGCGAAAACGAAAGGTGAAGCTGATGTAAACGAAAGGTCACTAATGAACACGAACAGGATGATGATGAAGAAAACGAAATCGACCACGAACAGAGAATGATTTCACTGATGAAAGGTGACTCAGGGTTTTGATTTCACGAACGCAGGGCAGGGCTTTGATTTCACGAACGCAGGCTTTGCTTTGATTTCACGAACACAATGATTTTAGGTGTTAGGTGTTTTTCTTTTAATTTTATTTTTAAAAATATAATTATATTTTTAAAAATATTTCATAATAATTAAAATGATTTTTTAAAATAAAAATTATATTTTTTAATCAGAAATAATATAATAATAAATTTATTCCACGTCAGCGTCTGCCACGTCAGCTATTTATTGACACGTCATTAAAAAAATGACACCTCATGATGATTTGGCCTCAAATTCTGTTTGGGGGACTAAAACTGGGGACAAACAAAATGGGGGGACTACTTTCAATTTTCACCTATAATAGGGGGACCAAAGGTGCAATTAAGCCAAATATTTAAATTTTCTACTCATACCACATTATGTTCTCCACATGTCAATATCAATGTACATATCTATATATATTAAACAAAAAATAATTTTTCTAACAAAATTATTTTAGTTTCAAATAATAGATTTTTTTTTTTAAAACAAACACACTCATTATTACCTCTTAAACAAATATGGAACGACTATTGAGTGATTGACTAATTGAACGTTATCGAATATGAAACAACTACCAAATATAGAATCACTACCGAATACGAAACGACTACTGGATATGAAATGATTATTGAGTGATTGTCTAATTGGTATAATTTAAAATAGGAAATAATATTATTAATATCATAATAAAAAAATATTAATAAAAAAATATATATATATATATAGGTCGGCCCTGTCAAGCCTAATAGGCTTGTTTATAAGTCTGAGTTTAACCTATTTAAATAAATAGACTTTAAAAATATTCTGAGTCTAGCTATTTTATTAAATAGGCTAGGTCATGCCAGACCATATGTAGGTTAGGCCATAGGCCTCTGACAGACGGCATAACCTATTCCCAGCCCTAGTGATGATGTTGAAATAGAGAATTCAACTAATTCAAATCTCTAATAAGAGAAATTTGATAAGATATCATTCCTTTGATATATTATATGTTGAGAACTCAATCATTTGATATTAATGTACGATCAATATTTGTTATGGGTATATATACAACAAATTGTAATTAGTATATTATAATTTTTCTCATATTTTTACTAAATAAGTATTAGGTTATTGATGATTTATATTTTTATGATTATTACAGGCAAAATTGTTAAGTAAATGAATTTATTCAAAAAATTAAAAAAATTTCAATTTCAATTTTAATGATTTTAAATTAGGATTAATGGTGAAAATATTTACAAGCATAAAATCACAAACTTAATCCCAGAAGATAAATAAAGGACTATCTTATTATAAAAAAAATATAAAAAACTAATTTGTAATTTTCATGTAAGTTAAAGGACAACATAATATATTATTTGCAGATATTATATTCGTTCTTCATTTTCTATTATTATAAAA
>JBBPBT010000959.1:2473607-2492685 GCA_037974875.1 Cicer bijugum | reverse complement strand
ATACAAAATTTGCACTATTTAATTAGTGTAATTAAATTTAAGGGGTTATGATTAACCTCAAATTAATTACATTAATAACTTATTATTTAGAATATTAACAAAATTATTTGGTGAAATATGCTTATGATAATTACTATTGCTTCTGTCCCACAACATTTGTTTGATAACTTCAATTTATTTATGAAAATAATATACGATTAAAAAACCAATTATGCATTTTTATAGCGTTTATATAATTTATGTAATTGATAAATTATTTTAAAATGGCCATCACATGCATGTTAGTAGCATACAAATTGGAAATAAATTTTTTAAAATGATAAAAGTTGTTTATTGTCCACTTAACATGTTGAAATTTAAATTTATGTTGAAAGAGGTATCAACCTTAATATCTGACATGAATCAAATAAGATTACATTTGGTAAAGATAACTTATGGAAAACTTAAAAAACATACATTAATGAATGAAATAAATTTTTAATGATCTTGTAATATATCACATTTACTTTTTCAAGAATTGTATGGTAATCTTTGTTTATGGTGGATACTATTTTGTGCATATTCTTATATCATAATCTCAAATAGTTTAGAATATATAAAGTATGATGTATGTCATTTGCATGATCAAGAAATTTGTTTAGTAGATCTATGTTTGGAACAAAGGAAAGGAAAATAAAAAGTTATACACAACAAGAAAACATGTATTTTGTGATGGTCAAAAGCCTTCACAAAGGCTCAAAAGCAGTCACAAATGGGCTATTTGTGGCGGCCTTAGGCAGCTACAAATAATTTGGTCACAAATATTTGTGGCGGTCAAAACGGCTACAAAATTTAAAAAATACGTTGCATTTTGTGAGGGCATAGGCCGCCACAAAATAATGTCTATGTGAGGGCACAGTCGCCACAAAGGACATACTGATTTTTAAAAATTCAGCCTTTGTGAGGGCCCAGGCAGCCACAAACTCTCCCCTTTGTGAGGGTTTAAGCCGCCACAAAGTTTCATCAAGATTAAAAAATTAATATTTTGTGAGGGCTTTGGCCGCCACAAAATATTACGTATATTAAAAAATTAATATTCATATAAATTTAAAATTTAAATTAAAATTACAATTAAATTAAAATTTAAATTAAATTTAAAATATAATATCAATATAAATTGAATTTAATATATAATAAACTAATCTGAATATAAATTAAAAAATTACATTAAATTTAAAATAAAATATTTAAATTATAATTATAATTAAAGATTAATTTAAATTACAAATAAATTAAAATTAAATATTAAATATTAAATATTAAAATAAATATTATGTAAAATTGGCCACAAAGTATAAATTAAATTATAATTATAATATAACAATTTAAAATTTAAATTAAAAATATAATATAATTAAATAAATATAGTATAACAATTTTAAATAAATATAAATTAAATTTCAATTAAAAAATATAATATAACAATTTAATTATCATTTAAATTAAATTTAAAATATGATATTTAAATTATAATTATAATTAAAGATTAATTTAAATTAAAATTAAAATTAAAAATTAAAATAACTATTATATATAAAAGTATAATATTAATAATAATTAAAGTAATTAAATAAACCAAAATAAAATTTTAAATAATGTTTAATGAAATTTTTCATAAAATAATTAACTCCTTATATATAAACAAAAATAGAGACGGTTAAAGTATACAAATTTTTTGTACTAACTCAACTACAACTCTTTTTAATAACTAACAAAAAATATTAATATCATCAATTTTAATAATATTTTTTTTAAAAATAGTTATATTAAAATCAATAAGTTTTACAATTATTTTAAACTTTTATTTATCATATATTATGTAAATAACATAATTTCTATTTTTTTTATAAATAAATCTATAATAATACATATTTTACTAATCTATATTTTAAAAATAATACAAATATATTTATAATATGACATATATATTTACTAATCTAAATTTAAAATGTATAAAATACTAACTTGATGTCGGGTAGTGTCTGACTTGAAGATTTTACATAGCAGAGCTTAGAACTCTTCGAAGTAGTTAACACAATATCACCACTGTCAAAATAAAAATTCAATAATATTAATTACATAAATAACTTCAAATCAAAAATAAAAATAAAAAACTAAATATATAATATAATATAAACTTACCAAAATTCAAACAAGCTTGGAGGAATAATTTTTGTAGAGAGGAGGTGGAGAGTAAATTTAGAAAGAAGGTTTAGAGAGAAGGTAGAAGTGAAAAATGATAAGAGGAGTGGAGTGATATTTATAGAATTTGGTTGATCCTTTGTGGCGGCCTGGGCGGCCACAAATGGCAGGGATTTTGTGGCGGCCTTTGCAGCCACAAAAGGTAACAACTCAGTCTTTTGTGGCGGCCTTTACAGTCACAAAAGATAACGTCATTTTGGGATTTTGTGGCGGCCTTTACCGTCACAAAGGGTTGATTTTGTGGCTGAAAAAGCCCTTACCCTCTTTTATCGATGATGAGTCCTTGTGGGTAGTTAGTCCCTCTTACTCATGGAGTCAATTAGTTAAAGCAACTATAATGGTAGTCATTCAAATTCAAATATGGGTAGCTCAAAGTATCTTTAATGTGGTTTAGGAGTGCCAAAGTGGCGCCACAACTCCTACTCCTTACAAGTTAAAAATTCATTTAATTATACATTAACAATGATTTATTTGTAACTTACAAGTTGTAACAACGACACTTACATCAATATATAATCAATAATCCAATTGGAGAAATATAGAACTCTTTCACTTTTAGATTCTCTCGACTACTCTAACTCTATATACTAATTGTCAACAATTATGACACTTGAAACACAAACAATTAAATATTTACATAATCATATACACATTCACATAATTAATCTAAAAATTAACACCAAAATTTCATTTTGATCTCATAACTCAAACAATGATTCTAAATATGTAACATATTATCATAGGAGTCTAATTGCTCCAAATTGATCACGATTAAATTATCTTTTGAATTAATCCTCATCACTTAAAAGTTACAACAAAATAACACAAAGATTTTTCAAATACCAAATACGATAAATAATTATTTACTAGAAGATACAACATGTTACAAAACCACATCGAATTAGGTAGTTCTTGAAGTAACAATGTCAATTTACAATAAAAGGGGATTTGAATTATAAATGTTCCTATTTAAAATTTCCTGTTATAAACTTAAGAAAATAACTCAAGATTGATATTGGTTGTAATAACAGAAAATGGAGAATGTTCTTGGTTTATGACCAGAAAACGGAGAACGTTCTTAGTAAGTTAAAATCAACAATTTAATTTATCTATTTTACTAGATAATCAAACAAACTGAAAGTAAATAGATAAAGGAAGAGATACCACACAAAGATATATCCTAGTTCACCCAACTCGGGCTACGCCCAATCCTCACAATTGTGACATTTTCACTAAGTGCTAAAATGGATAACAATCATGGTTTCACACACCCTGTTTCAGACAAACCTTGAGCTGCTACAAAAACAAATCATTTCCGCCCAAAAAGGAGTTCAATCAAATCATCATCAATCTTTAGATCGGATTTTACAGTTCACTTTTTAATCATAAAAGGATTTCCTACAAGCTTACTCAAAACTATACTTCACACTATAGCCTTGAGTTTACAATGATATGATTTAAGGTGTTTTGTCAGAATTTGAGAAGGCTCGATACTTGTTTGAGTTTTGATTCTTTGACAGAGAAATATATGAGAATGATTCTAGAAATAGAATGGGAAAAATGAAAACTGATTCAATGTATGTGAGTGAGAGAAATTCAAGTATGATTGTAACTAAGTGGTGGATTTTCTTAGCACTTGAAGTTATCCATTTTCCTTGAGCATTGACTTTCCTTTTATAGGCTTTTAGTACATTTAATAATGGTCAAAAGGAGTTGTTCGTAGTGTTCTGTCAGTTTTGACCAAAGACCAATTTATATGATTAAAAATATTCTAGCCTTTGAACATGTTTGAGTTTGCTCTGTCATTTTTGACCAAATACCAATTTATATGATTAAAAATATTTCAACCTTTGAACATTTTTGAGTTTTGTTTGACTGGATTGATTTCTTTGTTCTTTCTCAGATTTCTCTTGTGTTTAATAATCTTTTATACTTCATATATATATTTGTTGATGCCATTGATTTGATTTGAAGTTCTGATTCTGTCAAAACAGCTTAGAGAGTGACGATGTACTGCTGCAGAATGTTTATTAAAAATTATGAAGATTGATGATCAATATGGAGATTTAGTCTTGAACATCATGGAGATTGATAATCAATCTGGGCGTTTAGCTTTTGATCATTTTGGATGTTTTCCTGATCAATTTAAACGTTTTGTATATCTCAAGATCGTGCAACATTCTTTGACAGTCAGGTTGGAGAAGGTTCGGATTTGTTTGAACTTGCTTGATTCATGACCTTTTCTCTTTGTGATTCCAATGGTTTCTTTTATTATAATGGGTCTTATTTGTTCCTTGTTAAGTATTGATAATATAAGTGTAAATTCTAGAGGCAAAATCTTCTTTTAATTAGTGGAGATTGATTAATCTTGAGGTTGAGATGATCAGTCTTGGACTTGGAGAACATTCTCCATTTTCTAGATTTTGTCAAGAATGTTCTCCTTTCTTGTTTGTTCATATTTTTCTTTTCATGCTGATTTATTCTTGCTTTACATGGATCTTATCTTTGATTAATACACTCAAACACACATGTTAAACACCAAAATACTTAGAATCATAATTATAAGTCTTAATTAACTTTTATTTAGTTATCATCAAAATATTAATTTGACATTTTGTCACAACAATCTCTCCCTTTTTGATGACGACAAACTTGTTAATTTAGATTTTAATTTTAATCACATAGAGCATAAAAGCTCATCCTCATAAAATGCTCCAATATTTAACCAACATATAGAAGTAATCATACAAAAAGACTTCTGATATATTTAAAATTTAAGAATTACTTCTCCCCCTTTGTCATCTAACAAAAAGCTTGGGGAATACAAAGGAAGTGCAAAGGTAGGGAGCAATAACATGAGTATTGCACTCATATATCAAAGAAAATTTCAAGTTTGTATTTAATCATCAAGGACCATAGCATGTATGATGATCGAAATCATTTTAGTCAAAATTTTTATATGTTAATTTCAGTTTTAACATACTCAAAAAGATGAGTTAACTTCAGTTTTAAGAAAAAAAGAAGATTTTGTAAAAATGCCCCTGAATATTATGAAATTAATATCCTTTAATATTTCAAAATTTCAAAACACAAGTAAGATGTTTTTTTTTTTATCTTTATCCTCTTTCACAAGAGGCAACATGTTTAAAATGAACAAGATCATGCTTACTAGTATAAATAGATTTATATTTCATTTTTAAAACAAGAGAGAAAAAACACATATAGGGAAGCAAAATTGTGACAACATGTCAAATCTAATTTCTCCTTTTACAAAACATTCTTATGCGAAAAAGGTTTGTATTTATCAAAAACAATTAAAGAGATTTGTTCACATAAAAAATAATTTTAAGGATATAAAAAGGAGAATTCATAGAAAATGGTGTTAATTCTTTTAATGTCACTACGCCAAAAATAGCCTTTTACAGCGCTTTTTTTAATCCATTTACAGGGCTTTTTCAAAAAAAGAAGCGTTGTGGAATCGAGTGCTGTAAAAGATACAACATCGCTTTTAAAAAAGCGTTATAAATTATGTAAATATAGCGCGCGCTTGTTATGCACATTTTACAGCGTTTTTTTAAAAAATGTTGTAAAATACGCACATAATATGCATTATTATGCATATTTTACAGCGCTTATTTGAACAAGCGTTGTAAAATGTGCATATAAAATTCATATACTGGGTGTGCCTTTTACAACGCTTTTTTCAACAAGCGCTGTAAAATGTAGACCCATAATTCATATATTTGGTGTGCCTTTTATAGCGCTTTTTTTAAAAAGCACTGTCTTTTATCTTTTTATCCAAAATTATTTTGATCCAGTTCACACAACACAACCAGAATCAGTTCACACAACACAACCAGATACATATATATAACCCAGTAACACTGTAATTTACAATAAGCAGTTCACACAATCAGATACATATATATAACCCTATAACACTATAATTTACAACCTAATTAACTACATTCAAATACATATATCTAACCTAATTTACAACCTAATTAACTACATATACATTGAACCTAATTTACAACCTAATTAACTACATATTCATATGCATGTTCATATATTGTCCTATGATCATATACATATAATAACTAAAAAAATATACAGAATATGCACTAGCTACCATATAATATTCAAATCCCTTGCCCAGCAGAATGCTATTTCCCAGAAAATCAAATAATTTTCATTTCAAGCACATACTCACACCATTCTTCCTTTAATTAAATTAGATCTTCCTCAGAATATGATGGACTGTAATTGTCAAAGTACTGCAATATAAAAATTGAACATATTATATTAAGTTAGTATCAAATATATAGATAATTTATATATGAAAATCATATAACGAAAATACCGTACCGTTTCTGGGATAATAGTTTTATTCTTGTCAACAATCTCCTTCATGAATCTCAATACGTAGTACCCACAGTCGATGTTGTTTGTTTGACGAGGGCACATTATTGGGATCCATGTAATGTTATTAGACTTTTGCTTCGACATTGTAGCACCTCTTTGAGCTCGAAAAACTTTTAAGGCACTATCGAATGAATAAATGTGATTACTTTAGCATGAACAAACACATTATTTATATATATATATATATATATATATATATGTAAGAAATAAATGAATATTACTTACGTGTCGAACATAGTCTTTATTTCGGAGTGATTTTTGTAATTGCCATGCACGGGATCCAAATAGTATATAACTTCAGAGACCGCATTGATTGCAAATAGCACCCAATGTGCCCTACAACAACAAAAAATTGGTTAAGCAATTTTGTTTATACACAACTAATAAATTAAATTCTCATCAATTCAAAAATATAAAATTATGTACCCTGAATTATATGGTGCGAAGAACAAATTATCCTTTTCTATATTTCCTAATAACATAACTACAATGTATTTCTTTACATTGTCTGGATCGAGTTTCCACATCGTCATCTTATGCGGAGACAAGAATGAGTATTTATTTGACAATTTCCTCATGCACACGACCTTCTCATACAAAAACTTTCAATGAAAATTTTAAACTAGATTAATTACCAATACATTTAATTAATTACCAATAAATGCAATTAAAAGTATTTTTTACCTTATGTACAAGCTCATTACAGTAGCACCAAGCTCCTTATGTTTGAGAAGTTCGTATATGTGCTCCTTTTCGAGAAATTCATCATACTCATCTCCAAATATATCTTTATTCATGGGTACGATGCGTGAATCGTCGCTGCTGCCCATGTTCCTTTTTACTTGGATGTCAAGACACGCCCCGTATTTACCAAGGCATGGCTGACTTATTTTAGGAGCAGCAGCAGCAGCGACCGATTTTCCCCGATCCAATTTTTTTCTTGCTGCAAGTTTGGCAGCTTTATTACCCTCCGGCCTTTGTGATTTGGCAGCTCTATTAAACTCCAATTTTTGAGGTTTGCTGCCTTTTTTTGGCTGTAAGGGAGGTTTATTTAATTGGATCTACAAAAATGAGGTTAAATGTTAGTGTATTGAATCTGAAAAAATTGACAAACTTTATGCAATAAATGTGACAAACCTTTTCGGGAGATGTAACTGATTCGTTTCTGGGAATTTTTTTATCATTCCCTTTAGGCTTAATTTTCAGCATTTAAATATAAATGTGAAATTAAAGTTAGGAGCGGAAAAAAATCCGCAATTAAATATACATATGAATTAAACATACATTTCAATTAATTAAATATACCTTATCGAGGGCAACAAGGTTTGTGGGCCATGCCATGTAACTACCAATAGCGTCGCCCAATAACTGCATATCTCCATCGTTGTCCGGTATCGGCAACGGTGCAGTTGGTTCGAAAGCAACAACAGGCAATACTTTGACATGGTCCGCAGGGATCAGAGTATTGTGCAATACTTCTCCTGAAGTATTGTACAATTTTTCTTTTCCCATCTTCCGATGAGAAGGCGAGGACAAGTATAGGACACATGAAGTGATACCCTAAATCAATAGTTAAAACATAAGTATGGTTAATATATAAGTTTGTTTAATACATAAGTAATTACATAAGCAAGTAAGTAATTAATTACCTCGGGAATACTTTTCAGACCGACGTTGCAACTCGCGGTTTCACTCTCCATTTGTATTTCATGTTGGAGCTGATCCGGGAGTTGCTTGTCTTTGTTCGTATTTACCAATTGTGCCACTTGCTCTGTAAGTATTCTGAGCTTCTCTAATACTTCCCCGTTTGAAGGTTTTTGGCACTTCTCTTTAGGAAAAAAGCTTTTTGGAGTTACGCCAAATCCTTTCCCCTAACTTGACTGGAATACTCAGGAACATTAAACACTTTACCAAGAATGTGAAGTAAAAATGTTGATTTACAAGAAAGGGGGGGTTTGAATTGTAAATGTGCCTTTTAAAAATTCCTGTTAAAACTTAAGAAAATAACTCAAGAATGATCTAGGTTATGAAAACAGAAAACGGAGAACGTTCTTGGTTTGTGTTATAAAATATAGAACGTTCTTAGATTAGCAGAAAATAAGTTTCAATTTTATCTTAATTGATCAATGTAGTATAATAAAGAAAGTGATAGCAAAGAGAATACCACAGAAACATTTATCCTGGTTCACCCAATGTGGGTTACGTCCAGTCCTCACACTGTGAGATTTTCCACTAAGTGTTTAAAATGAAGAACCTTCTTAATCTTACAACACCTAGAATAGATCAACATTGATCTATTTCCACTTCAATTACTTTCCACCCAGAAATCAATAACAACACCTATCTAACCTTGATAGGAAGCAATCTTAAACAAACTATAAAGAAACTCTTATAGTTTGAGTTTTTACAAATGATTGATTTTGACAGAATATGATATTGCTCAACTCTTGTTTGAGAATAGATTCTTTACAGAGTATCTAATGATAATTTCGCAGCTGATATATGAATGTGCAGCAGTAGCTGTTTCGTGAATTGTAGAAAATGATGTTGCCTCTGTTTTGCAGAATTTCAAGCTTAAGTGTGATTGTATATTGTTGATTACTTAGCACTTGAATTTTTTTTGCTTTCATACTTGATTGAGGCCTTCTATTTATAGGTTGAAGATGCACTGGATAAGTACGAAAGAGCTGTTGGAGAGGCCATGCTTTTTCTGGTTTAAAGCAGTACTTTTGAATAAAGTAATCATGCTATGACATAGCCTTTTTTTAACTTTTGGATTTAGCATTAAATGCAGTACTGTACTTTACTGACAGCGTCCTTGATCTTGGATGATACATTCTCCATATTGAGTCTTGAGTGCAGCTGGATAAGATTGGAGAAGAATTGCAAGCGGAAACAGAGCTGATGCAAGGCTGTTGTTGATGTGCAGTAAACGGAGAACGATAAACGTTCTCGTTTTTTCGAGTGAACGTTTTTTAGCTTAAATAATCATTCTGGAGTTCCCATTTTGATCAACCTGGATTTCCTTTGTAATTTCCTTGTCATATGTCAAGGTTGATTGAGCTTTCTTGACATTTGAATTTTTGGAGTTCTTAAGTCGTCATGACTTTTGTCCATCTTTGAACCCTTTTAACTTTGAGATCAAATAGCCTTTTTGAGCTTGGATGAATCCTACTTGTTCCTTGCCATGAAATGTGAAGAAAAGAGGGAACACATAAAGTTCACAAAAATACGGTTTGAAGAAATACGTAATGAGGGTTACGTATTTCAATGAAAATATATTGTGCGCAATGAGAGAGATGATCTTGGATGGAAATAAGGTTCGAAATGAAGGAGATGATCCTGGAAATAAGGTTCGTAATGGACGGGATTATAGGGTTTGCAAAAGAAGAGAAGAACGATGAAGGTTGAGATGACAGTGAAGTTTACGTAATGAAGAGGAAACTGAAGCGGTTACTATTATACATAAAACCCTTTTACAGCGCTTTTTTATAACCCTTTTACAGCGCTTTTTCAAAAAGCGCTCTAAAAGGCCTAAGCCTTTTACAGCACTAGTTTGAAAAGCGCTCTAAAAGGCGTCCTTATTTAATTTTTTTTAAAAGGCTCTTTTACAGCGCTTTTCCCAATAAGCGTTGTAAAAGACCTCATTGTTTTATTATGTTATATAATGTTTTTTTAAAGCCTTTTACAGCGCTTGTTCAAATAAGTGCTGTAAAAGGTCTCTTTATTTTATTTTTAAAAGAGTCTTTTACAGCGCTTTATTTGAACAAGCGTTGTAATAGACCTCCTTATTTTATTATGTTATATGAATGTTTTTTTTAAAGCCTTTTACAGCGCTTTTTTAAATGAGCGTTGTAAAAGGCCTTATTGTTTTGTTATGTTATTTTTGTGTTTTGTTATGTTATTTTTTAAACAAGCTCAACATGCAAAACCCACATAGTAGTAACTGGTCACCACCAAAATCTCTTCCTCTTCACCAAACTCTTCTCCTTTTATCCATCTTCTTCACAAACATCAAAGCTTACTCTTTCACAATTCAATCTCCACCTCAACACCCTTTTTATCTCTTTACATTCCATTTCCTTCTTAAATTGAAACTTGGTCTTCAGGTTTATTGCCATGTTGCGAAAAATGGGTTTGAGTCTGATGTTTTTGTTAATAATGTGTTTTTGGGGATTCCCATGATGCGTACAAGGTGTTTGAAGAAAATCCTGTTAGAGAAAGTCTTGTTAGGTGTCTGATGAATATTATTTTTAAACCCTTTTACAGCGCTTTTTCAAATAAGTGCTGTAAAATGTCTCATTGTTTTGTAAATTATATGAAAATTATTTTTACAGCGCTTCTTCAGATAAGCGCTGTAAAATGTCTCTTTATTTTATTTTTAAAAGGGTCTTTTACAGCGCTAAGCGCTGTAAAAGGCCTCTGTATGTTATTTTTGTGTTTGGTTTATTTGGGTTCAATATTGGATGACTGTAACTCAGACATTTATTCCAATCGATTTGCCAATCGACTTGACTTGTCCCAGTAACTCAGATATTTAGTTAAAGTCGATGTGCCAATCGATTATGCAATATGTTTCTGATAAATGATGAACTAATTCATTCATGCAATCGATTACCTAATCGATTCTTTAAATGCATATATCAGAAACTGATACTCAGTTCATATCAGAATTGATTGAATAATCGATTATAAATGTTTTGTTCAAACAGCGAGATCAAAACAGTCGATTACTCAATCGACTCACTTCCATTGACATAATCGTGATCAATTTTTGCCCATTGTGGGGAATCTGCAAGGTGTCGAAACATTCCATCTCTAATTCTTTCATCTGCATGTCATGTCAAGTGTTTTGAATCTTATTCAATGCGATACATGCGCCTAAATCTTGGTATTATAGGAAAATACCACACGACTTTTGCTGAAGTAGATTCTTTCTTCTTATATCGAGAGACATTGCATTTCGAACACGCCTTAAGTAGTTCATATTCATTTCGAAATACAATGCAATCGTTAGGACACGCATGAATCCTTTCGTAACTCATGCCAATACAACACAAAATCCGTTTAGCCTCATAGGTTCGACTGGGAAGTTCATTATCATCTGGCAACATATCTTTTATGAGTGTTAATAATTCTGTAAAGCTTTAATCAGACCATCCATTACTCGCTTTGAAATTGTACAACTTTAATATCACTGACAGTCTTGTGAATTTAGTACAACCATTATATAATTCTTTCTCTGCATCACTCAACAAACTTTCAAACATTTTAGGACAATCTCGAAGATCTTTTCCAACTGCTTTTGCGATCTCATCAACTCGGTCCGGCTCATATGTATCTGTATTGAAGTCAATTGAAGCATATGTCGAACTATTCTCAAAATTAATGTTTCCTTTTTTTTCTCACCATGTCTTATCCAACATGTGTAGCTTTGATCAATTCCATTACATACTAGATGTCCTTCTAATTCATCTTCTCTAACACGTTTTCCAAAACAACATTTTAAACAAGGACAAACAACTCTATTTGGATCTTTTGCATTCTTCACTGCAAACTCAACAAACTCCTTCACTCCAATTTCATACTCTTTTGACAATTGATTGGCAGACATCCATTTCCTATCCATATTATACGACCTATATAAATGCAGTTACAAAAATAATAAACTTTCAAAACATATCAATTCAAAAAGAAACCAATATCAACTAACAATTTCAAAACAGAACAGGTCATTGGGTATGAGTTTTTGACTAGTAGAAGAGATTTAATATATATATATATATATATATATATATAACAATTTATAACAGAACAAGTCATTGGGTATGAGTTTTTGACTAGTAGAAGAGATTTAATATATATATATATATATAACAATTTCAAAACAGAACAGATCAGGTGGTATGAATTTTTAATTTGACAAAAATAAATTAAAAAATACATGAGACAACGTAGATGGCCGCACAGTACGTAGAGGATATGAGGGTTCCCAAAGTAGAACAAAGCGCATGTATTTAATTATTTGAAAGATGTAGAGAATATGAGGGTTCCCAACGTGTATAATTATTAGAAAGATGTATTTTGCAGCGCTTGTACTAAAAGCGCTGTAATAGGTAGTTAAATTCAATGAAAGCACATGTATTTTACAGCGCTTGTGAAAAAGCGTTGTAATAGGTAGTTCAATTATTTGAAAGCGCATGTATTTTACAATGCTTGTGAAAAAAGCGCTGTAATAGGTAGTTCAATTATTTGAAAGCGCATGTATTTTACAGCACTTGTGAAAAAAGCGCTGTAAAATAATACGCAAAAGCGCTTCATTTTACAGCGCTTTTGTGAAAAGCGTTGTAAAAGTCTTATACCATTATACACAAACGTTATATGACCCCACAACAGCGCTTGTTTTACAACGCTTGTCAAAAAAGCGCTGTAAAAGGCTCCGTTATTTTTAAAATATATTTACAACAGCGCTTGTGTTTAGCAAGCGCTGTAAAAGGGGCGCTGTTAAATGTCATTTTGGGCGTAGTGTGTGATATTTTGATAAAAATTGATGATAAGGATTTGAGTTCCAAAAATGAATTAAAAATTAATCATGATCAGGATATACATTGATAAGATTCAAAGAAACATTTGAATTAGACAAGAGGACAATGTGAATATGTGCTTCTTCTAAAGTGAAACTTAAATGTCATTTTAGTATTTCAGAGGCAAATCAATCACTATAATTGCACCAAGAATAGTAGCTTTGGTACCATATCCTTCCAATTAGTTCTTCCACTAATTTTTTTTTATTCTTTTGAGGGTTCAACCTCTGCCTATATAGATACGTAAACATGTTTTAGCTATGTCATGTAAAATTAATCTCTCTTATTTCTTTGCGAAAAAAAAAAACATTTAGAGCTACAATGGAAAAAACATAGAAAATGATGCTAAAGATGATGTTATTGTTTGTTGGTATTGCAACTATCCTGGTGAGAAGTTTTCATGGTGCACGAGCAAACAAATACATTGATTGTATTCCACTCCCACAAACATGCATTATAAACAAAAAATGTTGTCATCTACCCAATATTTTTGCTACTATTCCACCGTTTTAAAATTCTTAGCTCTTTTGCTTATTTCTACTAATATATATGATAATAGTTTGGGTTTGAGAAATATTGTAGTCTTTCTTACATAATAAAATTATGAATGAATAACATATTATGATTTCTTATTTACTATTTCTGTTGCATTTTGTTTTATCTTTTACAATCTATCAAAATCAAGATGTGAATCATATAATTATTTTATTGAAATTTTTTAGAGGAAAAGGATGATGTCTCATTCTAAGATAGAAAATATCATAACATAAAAATTAATTTTAAAAAAATTATATTTATCTCCATCTAAATTTCTCATTACATAATTGAATTCATTGATTTTCAAGTGTTCTCAACGGCTTCGCAATCCATTATCATTTCTATAGATCAGCTATGGTTTAAAACTATTGTTGCAGTCGTTGTATACCTTTATATTATAGAAAAAATACAAATAAATATGACAGATGCAGTCTAAATTGCGACTACAATGTCATTACGAAGATTTCAAAATTTATAATATTAGAATTGCATACCGCAATTTAAAACTATAAATTCAACTACATTCTTCTTGCCTTTCAAAAAAGTTGAGATTGATTAGTCATATTAGCTCTACGTGAGCTAGGGTTTTTATTCATGGGACCATTTTGTATGTTACCCTTTTGGCCCCCCACATCCTATGCAGTACTTCATTAGTCAGATAAATGTCTTTAGAGATTCGATCAATCCATATTGTACTACTTGCTCAGATTCTCTATACTTAGTTTCAACCTTTTCTTTATTTTATTTTTCATCAACTAAATATGATACAAATATCAAGATGATCATAACAAAGGAAAAGAAACTTCTCCTACTGTTTAAAAAATATATGTATATATAATCTTTTTTTGTTCTTTTACGTTTCATCCTTTTGCTTTGATCATACTAATACAAACTTTATTCTTGTTTGTTTTCTTCTTACTTCTTCTCTTTTGTTGTATTAATTATTTAATGTTTTTTATAATATGGTCTATATAATGAATATTCTGCTTATACTCTTATATATCGAAAGGATTGTGTTTTAATCTCTTTATTACCTACTTCTTGAATTTTTCTTCTCAACTCAATAAAATTTTATAGTATTAGTTTAATTTCTTCTTAATGTTAGGATTTTATTTCCCAATTTAAATATGTTTATTGATGGATTTTAAATGTTTGTGCACTCTTAATGTATGTATATAATATAAGGTTGATGGTTGGTTATTCTTCAACATTTCATTTAAATCACAACATTACATATAGTGCAGTAGTATGTTTTAGGGTTTTTTGAAGTATACATGTGTCATGAAAAGGAATATTAATGGAGCAATCACTACTTTCCTTTTTTACTTTTTTTTGGACTTGAAAAGAAGGGTCATTCTTTTTCTTCAAAATTATTACTAAAAAATTGTCTCTTTTTAGAATAATTTTATTCTATTACTTTCAAGCTATGTTTTTTTAATGGCAAATCATATATTATTAATAATAAAAAAAGTATAAAGGATACTCAAGTCCATAACACATAAGTGAAATGAGATAATACTACAAAGAGGTAAAGCAAAAACCAAGTGCACGTATAACCACTTTGCCAAACACCTCAACCACTTGCTTTTGGTATTCAATAATCAAGATATGTGCATATATATATATATATATTCATTGTTTTACCAACATTAAGCTTTAAAATATTGTCTATAGTAATTTATATCAAGACCAAACAAGGTCTCGGTTTTCAAATTGTGTATTTTGTTTTTATATAAATTTTTTGTATAAATAGAAAATACAAAATAAATTTGCTACTATAAACATAAATAATTTTGTTCACAATTTTTTATGCCATGAATAATTGCACATAAACATGAGTGATGTACATGATGATCAATTGCACAAATATAAAAAAATTTGATGTTCAAATTCGAAATTGCCGAAGATTTTTTTTGGCAAAATTTTATTGAAAACAAAACCACAATATTACAAGAGTACTCAAATATCAAATTATAAAGGAAACAAAAAAAGGGTAGAATACTACCCCAAGAAAAATTGCCAAAGTAGATAGTAATGTTTTAAACATTGAACAAGATTTATCATCCAAAAACATCTATGAGATCATAGTTCAAAACCTCTAAAAGATTTGACACTACTTAGACACTACATCATCAACCAAAACTTTATGGTGTTGTGATTATAAAGTGGATGTGGCTACCCAAAAATTAAAATTTTGTAAATAAGTATAAAGTTAGTAAAACTGGATAGCTACACACTACAAGAATTTCTCCATTTTGTGGCCAACTTTATAAATATTTTGTGGCCGAATAAAGCCCTCACAAATTTTTAAATATTTAACTGGATTTTGTGGCTGCCTAAGCCCTCACAAAATCACAATGTTGTGATTTTGTGAGGGTTTAGGCAGCCACAAAATCCAGTTAATTATTTAGGGATTTTGTGAGGGCTTTTACAGCCACAAAAATGAATTTTGTGAGGGCCAGATCCGTCACAAATTTGCTGATGTGACCAAGGAATTTGTGGTGGCCTATGCTGCCACAAAGGATCAGGGACGTGGCATTACTGGCTGCAAAGGCCGCCACAAAGTGCGCCCAAATCCAGCTGGATTTTCTGGCCGCTCAGGCCGCCACAAATGCCCAATGCAAACACTATATATATCTCCCATCTTCCTACTTCATTTTCACAATACAACTTCTCTCTAAAACTTATATCTTACTATTCTCTCCTCCTTCTCTCTACAAATTACTCATCATATAAAATTGGTAAGTTTAATTTTATATTATGTATGTAATTAATTTATATTATATATGTAATTAATTTATAATTTTATTTTTTAATATGATATAACTAATTAATGTTATTGATTTTTATTTTTATAGTGCTTGTTAATTATTTCGAAGACTTGCAAGCATCGTACGTGAGTGGAAGCTTGAAGTCAGACGCTACTCGGCATTCAAGTTAGTATTTTATATATTTTAAATTTAGATTAGTATATATATATTTATATATATATTATTTTTAAAATATAGATTAGTAATATATATATTTAGATTAGTTTTATATATTTATTTTTAAAAAAATAGTAATGATGTTGTTTACATATTAATATATGATAAATTAAAGTTTCAAACCACACGGTTAAAATATATTGGTTTTAATATAATTATTATTTAAAAAAACATTATTAAAATTGATGATATTATTATTTTTTGTTTTAAATAAGTCTTGATTAGTAGTGTTGATTTTTAAAAAAACATCATTTAAAATTTTATATAGGTTTGTATAATGATATAGTCTTGATTAATAATTTATTATATTGTTTGAAAATTAATTAATATATAATCCCCTAATTAATTGACATATATATCAAAGTTATTGATTTTTAAAAAACATTATTAAAATTTATCATATTAATTATTATTTTTTGTTATAAGTATTAATATATATGTTATTATATTATTTATAATTTATTATATTGTTGGCAAATTAATATATGTATATAATGTTTATTTAATTATTTTTTTTTTTGTTAGTATTGATATATTTTGATAGTATTGATATATATTTTATTATTGTATTTGGTATATATTTTATTATTGTATTGATAATAATATATTATATTGTGTGCAAATGCATGCTCCCCTAATTGACATATAAATATGTCAAAATTTATATTAATGCTTTTGAAAAATAAAGCAATTAATATATAAAATACTTTTGAAGGACTTCTTTCGTCGGGTATGAATGCAGGAAATAATGATGGTGGGAGTGGAGCTGATCAGACGAATTATTATGATGATTGATGTGATCATTTGAACAATTTCATAATTTATTTTTGGGTTGTATGACATTATTAATGTGTGTTTAATTAATTTCCACTTTGTAAGACATTATTTGTTAATTTTAGGTTTGTAAGACATTAATTGATAATTTTGGAATGCATGTTTAAATATTTAAATATTTTATTATTTTATTATTAATAATTTAAATATATTTTAATTAATTTAAATATTTTATAATTAATATTTAAATATTTAAATATTTTATAATTGATAATTTTGGGTTTATAATTATTAATTTAAATATTTAAATATTTTATTATTAATAATTTAAATATATTTTAATTAATTTAAATATTTTATAATTAATATTTTATTATTTAAATAATTTAATTATTAATCTTTATTTTTAATTTAAATATTTTATTTTAAATTTTTAATTATATTAAGATATATATATATTAAATTTAAATAATTTAATTATTAGTCTTTCAAATTTAATTTAATTATAATTTAAATTTTAATATTAATTTATAAATATATTAATTATATTAATTATAATTATAATTATATTAATTTATTATATATAATATTAATTATATTAATTATATTCAATACAAATATATTAATTATATTAATTATAATTACTGAAATAAAATAAAAATTAATTTATATTTTACGTTGGCATTTGTGGCGGCCAAAAGCCCTCACAAATGTCCAGTCAGCAAAATTTTGTGGCGGTCAAAAGCCCTCACAAAATCCAGTCAGCATGATTTTGTGGCGGCCAAAAGCCCTCACAAAATCCAGTCAGCCTTTGTAGCGGCCTATGCCCTCACAAAATCCAGTCAGCCTGTCTTTTGTGGCTGCAAAAGCCCTCACAAAATCCAACCTGTTTCAACACTTTGTGGCTGCAAAAGCCTCACAAAATTTTGTGACCAGCTTATTTGTGGCTGCCAAAAGCCCTCACAAAAGCCACCTTTATGGCTGTTTTTCCCCCTTTGTGAGGGCTTTTGGCCCTCACAAAATCCTATTATTCTTGTTGTGACAATATGTAAAAAAATTAGTTAAAATGTGAAATTAAGTAAAAAGTTATCATGTGATTGTTAAATATATATATTCCTCTTCTTTCGTCATTTTCATTCTCTACAACAACTACTACTAGAGCTTTGTTAACATTAAAAGTTATTAAAACAAGACTCTTAAACAAATTAACTACACGATGAATATCTTGCAAATAACTTGATTAATTATTTATGTCGAGAAAAAATCATTGTTAGCCTCTTTAAGAGTACAAAGCGAATTATAGAAGAATTTAACTATTCGAAACGTCTTTAAATAACTACTTTTAGTTTTTTGTAGTGCTCTAATTTACATTATACATAATTAAGTAAAACTTATTGAGAATTTCTATGCTAATCAATTATAAGTTTGATATACATAATATTATTTTTTTTATTTGGATATCCCGTAAAATTTAAGATGGTTTCACCGGTATGAGAATATGAATTACCTCTCTATAATATATATATATAT
>JBBPBT010000959.1:2439714-2465325 GCA_037974875.1 Cicer bijugum | reverse complement strand
TTTTTTCTTTACATCGTTGTCTTATTGGTTGTGTGTTTATTTATTGTTGTTTACGAATATTCAGATACATTGATCAACTTCCGTATATGAAATGGATTAAACTATTAAATTCAAAAGTGCTCAATTTGAAATATTTGAATTGGTTTATCATAGTAAATTTGACAAAGATTAAGTAGTTGTATGAAGTATTAAGTAGTGACTTATGGATAGTGAAAATATGTCTTGGTGAATATAGAGAATGGAACTTAGTAACTATGAATAATAAAACTATAAAGAAAAATGATTATGAACTGTTTTAAATATTTGATTTAACATTTTTGTTGACTTAAATATCAATTAAAATGACAACTAAATATATGCAAAAAAAAAATTAGAATAATGAAAGAATTGTTGAAAATTGATATATATACTAACATTTATTTGTATGTCTTTTATAGTAATTTTGTAATTTAAAAAAAAAATTTGTTTTATAAAATTATATACAAACAGATTAAAAATCATTTGAATAAAAATTAACAAATGAGAATTACAAAATTATTTTAAAAAAAATCTCTAAATTATTTAAAACAAAAATGACATACAAATGCACCCATTATTTTGAGTCTTATCTTGTCATTATATTGTTTTTCTATTTCATCATATCTCTATTATATGATACACAACAAAAAAACCCTAAAGATTTACGATATCCGCAACTTAAAAGATTTACAATATCCGCATCTCATATTTTAAATGATCCACCTCTTGTGTCTATTGTTGTTCACGGTTAGGTTCTAAATGGATTCATATTCTAATTGAT
This sequence comes from Cicer bijugum, assembly GCA_037974875.1. NCBI lineage: Eukaryota > Viridiplantae > Streptophyta > Magnoliopsida > Fabales > Fabaceae > Cicer > Cicer bijugum. The sequence goes on along the minus strand of JBBPBT010000959.1, from coordinate 2,464,526 downwards.
TTTCAGAAGAGGTAGTGTACACTACTACAAAATGACATTTTTTAATAGAGATTCAATCGGACAGAATAGAAATATTATCTGAAACTTCATTAACTTCATTAACTTTTTGGACAGATTGATGAAAATTTTTTAATTATTTAATTATTTAAAATATTATGTCTCAAATCACATCTCCTTTTGTCCCACCTATACTAGGTTCCCACGATTGTCTAAAGATTAGTGCTAAAAGAAATTTTTATAGTCGAGTATATGTATCCGATTGAAATGCATCCACAACTTTAAGATGGATTTTAGACAAAATATGTAACGTTGTTTATGATTTTATGTTTTTAATAGTATCCTTCTGAATTTGTGCGAAACTTTGAGACAAATTCATAATGTTGTACATTTTTTTTTTTTCATGTGAGTTTCGTCTCAAATATGTGTCAAACTTTGAGACTTATTTTGGATTATATTCATAACAATGTTGTACATTTTATTTATTATTTCCGATTATGTCTGAATCAAATATACGCGAAACTTTGAGTCGGATTTGGGATAAATACATAATATGCTTAACTTTATATTTTAAGTGATTTTCGTACCAAATTGTGTGAAACTTTGAGACATGTTAATCATTTATTTTTCATAATTAATTTTAATTTATTAGTTCACATCAACAAAATTATAGATATATATGCAATTTTATCTTTTTTCTGATTTTATTTATTTAATAAAGTGATGCTTGTGAATAAGAAAAATCAGTCCCTCAAATTTATTATATATTATGAAAGGTCAAAATAAAATAATACACATCTCACCATGGCGTTTATTGGGTTATGAATCCAATCTAATAGTTCAGAGCTTTCAATTAGTGAGAAGTCCAATTTTTTATTTTTTTTTATATAGTAAAATAATGATGATTTTTTTAATTAAATATATTTTTAATCTCTACAAAATTAGGACTTTTTATGTTTAGTCCCTAAAAAAAATTTATTCACTTCAATTTTTATTTTGATTTTAAAGGGACCAAAAATATCAATATTTAAAATAAAAAAAATCAAAATAGGGACTAAAAGTGAATTGAAAAAATTTTATGGACAAAAAAGTTTAGAAAATTTTGTAGGGACTAAAAATAAAATTTTGAAATTTTATAAAACTAAAATTTATTTTACCTTGTCTTTAAGTCTTAGTTCAACTAACAATTGTCGATATTGTTAGATTGAACTTCTTGTCCTGAATCTGAGACCTCATAATTGTGTGAGTTAACTATGGTATAATTTACTATCTCTTCTAAAATGAAAAGATTTAATTTACTATTTTATTTATTTATTAAAATTAATTTGTTATATTAAGGATCCAATTTTTAAGATTGAATTTTCAACGTATTTAAGACAATCATATATCTCATTTAACCTTGTTGAGTATTCAATTATGAGTTGTTAGTCCCACATTGACCAGGAATGGAGGCTGTAATAGATATATAAGTAGAATGACCCATACACCTAATGCCATAAGATTTTGGGTTGATATGTGGTGTCTAAAGTCTCTTATAAACCCTTGTTTAGCCCATTCCGAATGTTGTGCTCCTCCGATCTCCCCAACAAGTGGTATTAGAGTCGGGTTCGACTTGATGGGGGAGCAAAAATTAAGGACTTGGATCAAGTGAATCAAGTCTAGTGGTGGACCAAAAAGGACTCGGATCAAGTCTAGTGGTGGGAACTCATAATTGAGGGGGAGATTGTTGAGTATTCAATCCCACATTGACCAAGAATAGAGGCTGTAATGGATATATAAGTAGAATGACTCATACACCTAATGCCTTAAAGTTTTGGGTTGATAGGTGGTGTCTAAAGTCTCTTATAAATCCTTGTTTAGCCCATTCTGAATTGTGGTGCTCCTCCGGACTCCCCAACAAGACAACCACTCTAGGGTTTCATAACATAGAATGAACCAAAACTTAAGTTAATAGGGTTACAATGAATATATATATATATAAAAGAAATAGAAATATCTAAAATACCCTTATTACTAATATATAATAATATTATCTAACATCTCCCCTCAAACTCATGATGCATTAACATTGAGCATCGAGAGTTTGTCAACTAAAAAACGAAAATGTTTAATAGAATGCATCTTTGTGAACAAAATAGAATGCATCTTTGTGAACAAATCAGCAATCTGTAGAGAAGAAGAAATAAACGGTACAGTAATGGTTCCATGCTGAAGATGATGACGAGTAAAATGACAATCAATCTCAATGTGTTTGGTGCGTTCATGAAAGACGGAGTTGTGAGCAATTTGAATAGCACTCTTGTTATCGCAGTGCATCGGAGTTGGCTCAGAAAGAGAGATACCCATATCAGACAAAAGCCAACGCAACCAAACTATTTCAGTGGTAGTGGATGCCATAGCACGATACTCAGCTTCTGTAGAGGAGCGAGATACAATGTCTTGTTTCTTACTCTTCCAAGAAATAAGAGAGTCTCCAAGAAAGATACAAAATCCTGTGGTGGATTTACGATCTGTGGTATCACCAGATAACGAAGATAACGAAGAATACGAACAACTGCTGCCCAATGTACTGTAGTGGGAGAGACAACAAACTAACTAACAACATGAACAGCATAAGCAATGTCAGGTCTGGTAATCGTAAGATACACTAAGCTGCCAACCAAAGTACGATACAAAGTAGGATCTGGTAAAGGAACACCATCCGAGGGAGCATATTTCACATTCAACTCAAGAGGAGTATCTGCTACTCTAGTATTAGAAAGACGAGCCTGGTCAAGAATGTTGGCAATGTACTTGGATTGAGAAAGAAGGTAACCTCTATGAGAGTAAGCAACTTCAATCCCCAAGAAATAGCGAAGAGTTCTCAAGTCCTTCATCTCAAACTATTTGGCTAACTGCAATTTCAACTCATTGATTCCATTAACATCATCACCTGTAATAATCATATCATCAACATATAGAGAAAGTATAATGCGACCATAAGTGGTGGACCTTATAAACAATGCAGAATCATGTTCACTAGAGCGGAAACCAAGAGAAGTGATCACAGTAGAGAATTTCTAAAACCAAGCTCGAGGAGCCTGTTTAAGACCATATAGAGCCTTTTTTAACTTACATACTTCCCCTTGATTATGAGAAACTCCTTGTGGGGGGACCATATAGACTTCTTCATGAAGCGCACCATTTAAAAAAGCATTTTTAACATCCATTTGGGAAATATGCCATTGACGAACAGATGCAACTGCAATAAGAGTACAAATAGTGGTCATCTTGGCTACAGGAGCAAAAGTTTCTTTATAATCCATACCATATTGTTGAGAGAAATCCTTAGCAACAAAATGTGCTTTGTAGCGCTCAATTGACCCATCAGATTTAGTTTTGATCTTGTATACCCAACGAGATCCAATAACACGTTTTCCAGGAGGAAGAGGTACTAATTCCCAAGTATTGGTTTTGTGCAATGCAGATAGTTCTTCTGCCATAGCCTGTTGCCAAAGAGGATCAAGAACAGCCTCTTTATAGGAAGAGGGCTCAGACAAACTGTTAATAGAGGTTAAGAAAGAAACAAACGAAGTTGAGTAAGTGGAATAGACGAAATCAGGTAACTGGGTAGACTTACGTTGACGAGAGGGGTAACGAGGAGGATCAACAATCGCAGGAGGTGGTTGGGCAGCCGGGGGGGCAAGAGGAATGTCATAATGTGGAGTATTAGTATTTGTCCTGCAATTCTCAACATTACAATCACTAGAAGCATAATCATTAGGACCAAACGGATTAATATGGGTTAGTTCAGAACTCTTAATAATTTGAGAATTAGAGGAAATAGTGTAAAAAGGGATGTGCTCAAGAAAAACAACATTACGAGATACATAAAGTTTTCTTGCATGAGGATCATAACAACGATAACCCTTTTGACCATCCCCATAACCAAGAAAAACACACATGGCTGAACGAGAAGATAACTTATTGCGTTCTACTTGAGGGCGAAGAAAAAAACAAGTAGAACCAAAAACTTTCAAAGAATAGTAATCAGGGGTAGAAGCATACAATTTTTCAAAGGGAGACAAACCTGATATTGTAAAGGATGGAATTCTATTAATAACATGAACAGCAGTAATAACTACTTCTCCCCAAAACTCACTAGGAACTGAAGCGGACAACAAAAGGGAACGAGCAGTCTCTATAATATGACGGTGTTTCCTTTCAGCAACTCCATTTTGTTGAGGAGTATCAGTACAAGATGTTTGGTGGAGGGTGCCATCATAAGCAAGTAATTCAGAAAATTTATTAGACGTTTATTCACCACATCACAACGAAAGCACTTTATAACAGAATTATGTTGAGTTTTGACCATTGTACGAAACATATGATAAATGTCAAAAAATTCAGACCGGTTTTTCATAAGATAAACCCAACAATAACGAGTGTAATCATCAATAAACGAAACATAATATCTAGATCCACCTTTGGTGAGAACTGGTGAGGGACCCCAAACATTAGAGTGAACTAAATCAAAGGGCGCATGTGAAACAGAAACACTTTTACTAAACGGTAAAGCTGGAAGTTTAGCAAGTTTACAACCACAACAATCTGAGATATCACAGGTTTTCAACTTTCCTAAGGCTCCAGTAGAATCCAAATATTTTAATCTGGAAGCAGAAACATGTCCAAGGCGGGAATGCCATAAATAAAAACTAGAAGATAAGAAATTCAAGTGAAAACTAGATAATAAGTCGGCAGTAGTTATTGAGGCTGTAGTATTTCGGAGTCGTAGATCATCCAAAATATAAAGTCCCCCTTGTCTATGACCTGTCCCAATCAGCCTCCCAGAATGTGGATCCTGCACACAACAAGAAATGGAAGAAAACGTAACCGAATAACCGAGATCACATATTTGACTAACAGAAGCAAGACTCAAAGTAAGATTAGGAATATAATAAACATCAGACAGAAACATTTTAGGTGTGGAGACAGAACCAACGCCTGCTAGTGGCATAGGAGTGCCATCAGCAATCATAACCGACACAGACGAGATAGGTTTCACAGACACAAAAGATTTATCATCGTATGTCATATGATGAGATGCTCCCGAATCAAGAATCCATATGGAAGGAGATATACCTGACATACTAGAGGAGTTCAAACCATTAGAAGAAGTGGCAGGCATGACATGTGATTGAGTGGCAAGAAGTTTTTGAAGTTGTTCTGCAATATCTGATATTTGGGAAGCAATCTCAAATGAGTATACAGAACCAAAACTAGAGCCAATGGTAGGAGGAGCAGAAGCAACAACATTGGACAATGGTCCCCTAAAATTCTTCTTATGTGCTCTCCCCAATTTCGGACAATGTGCTTTCCAATGTGCTTGAAGAGAATCATCCTTAGCACCAGCCATAACAAATAATGACAGAAAAATACGACAAACACAATCACTAAGACAAAATAAATCTGGTCCTGTGTGAGCACGATTTCTTCCCCTACATACGTCTTTTTGCCGATCCGACCGTTGCAGACAAAGACATAAATGTTACCAACCTGCTGTCCAAAAATCAGCCCGATCCAACGGTTAACGAATGCACAACCAATATTTTTGTGAGACTGATTTAACAAAATCAGGAATAGGGTTAATCTTCTCTTTTTATCTTTTGGTGGTTGTCTTTGCTATCAAAATAATCTCTCTCTTCTTTATAGTAGATCCCAAAATCAACCAAAGCTCTTTGATACCATGTTAACAATGAAAAGAGGAAGAAGAGAGACAACCACTCTAGGGTTTCATAACATAGAATGAACCAAAACTTAAGTTAATAGGGTTACAATGAGTATATATATAAAACAAATAGAAATATCTAAAATATCTTTATTACTAATATATAATAATATTATCTAACAAACCTTACATTCAATTGTATTTTTATTTTTATTAAGCAATAAGTAGTTTAATGAATCACAAAATAACATTTAAATGAAGTAATTATTTTGATAAATTAATTACTCCTTTTAATCGGGAATGAAGCAAACATCTTAATGTGAATTAGAGTTTTTTCTATATCTCATAAATGACATTGCTTAGACTTACATCATATTTTTTTAAAATAAATTAAATGTAATAAAGTAAAGGATCTTCACTTACACATAATATCAATTAAATTTAAATTAAAATTATTACAATTTCAAATTAAAACAACCTAAGAATTATTATAAATCAAATTAAAATAAATAAAATTCGTCATAACTTATTAAAATATTTTTTTTGTACGTATTATGAAATATATTAGTTGTAGGTATTATTTTTTGTTTCTCATAATTGTTTTTAGCAAAAATAGTTATATTTGAGATAATGTTATTCATTAAACGTGTACGTCTCTTTCAAATAGGATATTCAAATTTTGATTTGGTACGTCGTGAGGGTATCCTTTTTTACTAGACTCAAGTTAAATTCAAATCTTCGCTGGATATTAATTTTAAATTTATTAATGTAAATGCATATATTTTTTTGTTATATTAATTTTCACCATAAAGTTATCAAATTTTAATTTATCATTATATCTCTATAACTTGTATATTAATGAATTTTAGTGTAGCGTTGATATTAAAATATGAACATGTTCTTGAGGTCCTTATCACATCTTAAAATATTTAGCAAATTATATGCGTTAGTGAAAAGGATTAAAATATGTTTTTAAGTTTCAAATATATTTCAATAGTAAAATAATTAGTATGCGTAAAAATGTTAGAAATGATGATGATTTTAATGAAAGTTTGTTGGAAATAACGATGACATTAATGAGAGTTAATGTTGTTGTGAATTGAAAAATAAAGAAGTTTCACGTTTCAGATATATCGCACATTAGTAGGGTATATAGGGTGGAGATATGGTACTTTGGGGCGTGTTCAAAGGGGTACCCCAATTTTATAAAGGAGAAATAACACATGCAAAATTGACCACCACCCACGCGCTGCCGTACAGGGCCAGACTTGAGTCTTGGCTTTGTGGTGTATTATTATTTTTTTAGCATATTAAAATTAATAAATTATTTTAATTAAATGAATGCTTGCATTTTTATATCTAATTGATACGTTAATTATGCAATTGTCCTCCACCGAGTCAACATTCAACATCTGATCCCGTCAGTTCCTTACCCAACATCTTCTTTAGTCAGTTCCTTACCCTCCGATTTCGCACAATGTGGTTGAATATGTTAACGACCACTAGTAGAAAATTAAGTTTTTAATACAAACATTTAAGTCAGTTTACATGCCACCAGACTTAAAAAATGAGGTGAAGGTATATTTAAGTCAGCTTTCTAACCAAACGAGTTAATATATGTCTCTTATTTTATGTTTAACTCACTTAAACGAACAATCAACTTAATAAAATGATGCAGTGACAATTTTGTAAATATTTAAAACTTGTATGTTTAAATCGTTAATTGAGTAAACCATTTGATAAGATGAGACAATGACAATTTTGTAAATATTTAAAACTTCTTCAATCTGGTTATATTGATAACCAACTAAATAATATAAAAATCATGTGTATTTAGCTTTTTATATTCCTACGCCCCAACGCTTTAAACTTTCTCTTCGTTGACACTTTCCTCATCTCTATATTATCGTCAGCATGGTTCTCTCAATCTCACAGTCATCGTTCATCGTCTCTATTTTATCATCACCACTACAGAAGTTTGATTTTCAAGTTCTGTGTAGATATATTTGTAATATTTTTATAATTTTCTACAATTATAATGGTTGTAACAATAGTTTTTAACCTTTGTGGAGAGATATTAGTAATTTTTTTTAATAATTTTCTAGTATTATAATGGTTGATATATAACAATAATTTTTAACCTTTATGTTGCTAGAATGATTAGTACATATTATAAATTCATTTTTAAAGAATAACATCTAAATTCATTTATCTTCATTTTTATAATTTAAAAAAAAAAAATAATAATAATAATAATAATAATAATAATATTATGCTTTATAAGAATTTTTTAAGGCTTTTTTGATGGATGTTAGAGATTTTGTCATTTATATTAACAAATTAAATTACATATTTTACATGTTTCATTTTATATAATCGGAAACAAAACAATAATAAATTAATAACAATAATAGATTGTTATTCTTCTTCTTCTTAGGGAAACATGTGACTTATCTTTTTGATTATGTATAGAAATAGTAAAAATAATAACCTTAGACAAAGAAATAAAAAGAAGAATGCTGAAAAAAGGGGATGGATTACGCATCAGGAGTACATTTTTATATTTTATTTTATAATGTTTTTGGTGTAATGTAATGAGAATTAATGATGGATTTAGAAAAATAGTGATGTTTTTTAGATTTTATAATAATAATAATGGATTTAAAAATGTTTAATGGGTGAGATAAAATTGAGATACTATAACTTTCATTTTCTCTTCAATGAAACGCTATTATTTTTTCTTTATGTAGGAGTTCAATTCGTCAAAGCAGAGAAGAAAAAAATCTGAAAGGAAAGCGCACCAAGTTGAATTTTAGAAGAAGATGTAATCTATTATTTATATTTTATGTCTATTAATTCGAACTTCCAATGACTTTTTCATATGTTGGACATTTTTTTTACTTTTTGTGGAATAGATTGAAGTTGAACTCTCACTATCGTTTTCGCTCATTATCTCAATTGTATATGTTAAGACATTAAATATATTCATATAGATTTTGTAGTTTGATTCTGATGTTTGCGTGTGACACAATCAATTTGTTATTACTTGCCAAAGCTTGATATTAATAATAAAAATAATTATATGTTTATTAAACATATTATTTTTTTTATGAAATTATTTTTAACTGATCAGATAAAATTGAAGTACTACACCCTCAACATATATGTAATAATCGAGGTAAATTTATATTCCATGGTAGCTTATAATATTTGGAGGGCTACATCTAAGTCAACTAAAGATTTCCGACCTAAATACCTCAAAGGTCTAACAATTGCCAAGATATGACTCATTCACTTGTACGATACATCATCGTCGTCAACACCCCATAAACTCATTACAAATTTATAACATCACTATTATTAAACACACATCATTATCCTGAGATAAACTTATCACAAATTTATAGCGTCACTATCATCAATTATATATCATCACATAAACTTAACATAATGCATTCATCTTTTAATGTCATATCACATAAACTTATATTATACAATACATCCATATTTTATTATCACGTCATATAAACTCGTATAATCAAACATATGCACAAAATTCATTCGACACTCAATATCATAACAATATTAAATACCACACATTTAACGAAATTAAATTAATCAACACCTTATAAATGTTTCTGTTCCACATTTTAATATCACAATTTCCATATTTTCACATTAATTAATTTGTCCCTCAAATGACTATTGATGTATGTAGTGAGTACTATATAAATCGTTGGAACATACAGATTTTTCTGTTCATCTCACAATATATTATACTCATGAAGTCAAATGGTCTCTCACCCCTTATCTTATTTTGATGCACGTGAATACAATTCTACAAGCAAAAGCATTGGTTCTTTGACTTTTTGACCTTTAATCAATCTAACTTGACAGTTTTTGAGTAAACATCAAAATAAATTATGAGAACCCACTCTAAAATGATCAATTTTGAAATTGAGTCAAATAAACTTATCATATATTGAAAAATAATAAGCAAATGATATAACCATTGTTCACATATGATTTTGGTGTTGGTTTCACTCAAATCAGATTTACAGTGAAAAAAAATAATGCAAAATAACGAATTCCATAAATGGATAAATACAATATTTTAAAGAGAAATTGCAATAATTTAAAATTTGAAACAATGTATTTAATTGACCAATTAAATAAACGAAACAACACTGAAATTTATACAAAAATGGAGAAAGTTTTTTGAGACAATTATCGACCACCATATTAATTTTCTTCTCTTTTTCCTCCAAGTACGGGTGTACACATATAAAGAAAACCAATCTTAAAATTAATCAACATATATTCTAAACTAATTTTAACATTAAATTAATTTTTAAAATCTTATTTCATTAATAAAATAATTTATTATAAAATTTAAAATATTACAACGCACCTATTACAATATAAAGTATATTACTTGTATCGACCTAATCCACACCGAAGTAAAAATATCAATTATAAGGAAGGGGGTTTGAATTATAATTGTCTCTTTTAAGAAAATTCTGTTTTAAAAATTTAGATCTCAGGTTAAGATTGATCTTAGCAGTGATGAAGATCAATCTTTACTCAGAAAATTAATCTTAACTTTGTAGCAGATCAATCTTTAGATTAAAAAAAAAAAAAACAGCAATATCAATTTTACTAAAATGAAAACTAATTGTAAAGCATAAAACAAATAGAGATAGAGATAGAGAGATCACACAAAGATATATCCTGGTTCACCCAATCCGGGTTACGTCCAGTCCTCACAACCCTGAGATTTTTCACTAAGTGTTCAAACCAAGATCCTTCTTGGTTTTCACGGATCAATCTTGATCTTTACACAATTCCTACCCTTCTACCTAGAAAGGATTTCTACCTTACTGTTTTGGAAAGGATTTAACAAATTACCTTTCAAAACATGAAAGGATTTTTTCCAATTTACTCAAGATTTGACAAAACAACCTTGAGTTACAAAGAGGTGGATTTGAGACTATTTAGAATCTTGATATTTACTCAACTCTTGTTTGAGAATCTGGAAAAACTGATATTGTTTTTGAATTCCTCTCGTCGAAACCTTCAAGAAGCACTACTCGTTAGTCTGTTTCGGGGAAGTTGAAGTCGGACCCTGTCGGTGCTCCAACACGTTGGTGAGGCCTTTTCTGATAACTTGTTTCACTTCATTTTGAATATGTTTATTCTCTTAATATTTTTATTAATCATGTAACATTGATTTTTATAGTCCGCGCAAATTATCAGCCATGTTTCATTGACTCTGTAAATTCGTCGATGCTTTTGGAGTCGTTCATTGCGTGTTGTCAACATCTCTGGTTGCTGAAAATCATTATGGTCCTTATATCTTATGAAAGCGTCAAACCTAGGTACGGGGTGAGAGAGAGTTCGAATTCATGAGTGTAAATTAAGTGAGATGAATGGGAAAACCAGATTTCCCATAATTCATTCGGGACTCGCTGCGTAAGGCTGAAGTCCTTTGAGTAATAATTGACTAATGAAAAGACTTGAATTTGGTGAGATTAAAATATGAGTTAGAAACTTTTATAGGGTGTTGTTTGATTTAAATTTGGAAGATTGTGTGGTAGTTGGATTATTGTAGAATTGCGTATTTGATGTATTCTATGTTTTGTTTATATCTACCTGGATATGGTTATATGATATAAAATGCGAGGAATTGTTATTAATTCAATTTCAATTGAAGTAGTGTGTGTGAATGATTTAGTATTATTATATGTGAGTGAAAATTATCTATTGTTGGAGTTTGTGTATTATGATGAGAAATTTTGAATGTGATATATGACTATGAAAATATGCATTGATGATTACTTGTTGAATTATGATGTTACCACTTTGATGAATATCACAAAATGCATATTGAATTGTGATGAATTCGACCCGTGCCAATGATGGTTCACTTAATGGAGTGAGTAACCTAGGCCATAGATGTTGATAATTTTTGAAGTGGAGATTATTTGGTCATCATATAGGTAGGGCCTGACAAGCCTAGTGATTCTGGGGAAGTACAACTGAATGAGCCTGATCGTGGCGGTCTGCTTTTGAGCCTTAGGGCAAGATTGTTAGACCTTGGAGGTATTCGGGTGGGGAACTCCTAGGTGACTTGGAGGTAGCACTCCAAATGTCGGGAGCTACCATGCAACACACTTTTACCTCGACTGTCGCGTATATGTGTCTCGGGTTGAGTTGAGGGGATCTATGAGGACACGGCCAAATTGAATTGTCCATCCACTTGTGTGGTGGCATAGTCTCAAGCCTCCTAACCAAGTACTTCAGAGTTAGAATGGTACCAAAGAAAGAGGAGGAGTCTAGAGTATAAGAGCATGCATAATATTACTTGATTTGTGTGTTTACTTACTTGATGTTATGGATTGTATTAATATTTTACCTTGATTATTCTTGTTGATGGTGAATTGAAATGAAATGGTGTTTAATATATTTTACGAATTCTTTTCAATTATTTTATATTATTACATGTTTTCGAAGCTCACCCCTCGTTGCTTGTGTTTGGCGCTTGCGAGAGCGCAGTCATTTCAGGTTATTGGTTGATGATCCACGCTCTGATAGGTGATACTGGGTGGGAGTAATCTATCGTACTCTGTTGAGTTGTGAATTAATTTAGATTTTTGTAAATTCGATCGATCAATTGTGTTATTTTCATCTTTTATTCGAATGTAGAAATTAATTGTCTTTAAGTTTAGAATGTGTTTTTATATTAAAAAAATTTATTTAATAAGCCTCAACTATATTCGACAATAAAGGACTTTTAATTGAAAATTAAGATTGCAAGCATTTAGTATAAGTGTGAATATGACGTCCTGAACTTTATAGTTTAAACGAAAATTTTTATACTCAATTTTGGAACCGCTGCGAATGTCTTTCAAAACTAGTACATTTTACTTTTTATTTCAATTTGGGTTTAGGGTGTCACATTAGTAGTATCAGAGAGGTCTGTCCAATCAGGCCGTGTGGGCGAGGTGTCTATTATTTTTTTTGTGTCCTTGTCAATTGTGTTACTTTTTACTGTTATTCATTAGGTGTTTATTGAACTTCTATTGTATGTTATGTGATAATATTGTGAAATTAACTTGAACATGCACTAGGTGGTGTGACTTTCATGGGATTGTACATTATATCATCTTGACATGTTTCCAATTTGCATTAGTGAAATTTAATCAAACTTAAAAGGGTTAAGATAACTATACAAACTATTGACATAAAATTCTAACTAGGTTTGCATTTGTATAAAAATAGTTGTCATGTATGTTACTATGTTATGTTATTTTGTGAAAATTTCATTTATTTGAAATCATGAATAGCTTCTGGCTTATACTTCTGCTAGTTTACATTAAATGCCATGTAGTATCATAAGTGAAGCTTAGGCATAATTAGATAGAAAGATGTCTATCATATGTCTGATAATAAAATACCAATCACAATTGACAAGCCTTTAAAGATCTGTTATTCGCATAGAAAGATGAAGGCAATAAAATTCAACCAATGTTTTAGCAATTTATGGGCTGTTAATTTTTATACAATCCCGTTTCTTTTCCTTTTAGTAGCCTCCTATTGGTTGTGAAAGAATCTCATACGTCTATTGTTTTGGCTATTTTGCATTGGGCAAATAATATGACACTGTTCTGTTGTTGGATTAGATAAATTTTTAAACAAGTTACTTGTAGAAAAAGAAATGCCTCAATGTTCTTATAATAATGTCTTTAGGCTTTTTGAAATGAAGCTGATTACATTTTGTATATAACGAAACTGTTTTTTTTTTTTTGCACTTCAACTTTATCAAAAGATTTCTTAGAGTCTTATCTAACTTGTTGATAACTCATAAGCAGCTTGAAACTTATGAAGAGCTTTTCATTAGGAGCTAAATGCTTAACTCGTTTGACAAGTTCCCCTAAGATAGAAGAAACTAACTCAGAGTGTATTATCTTGCGTTGAAATGTTTCTAATGTGATAGTGCATTATTGTGCTTAGGTTCCCCTGTTAGACTGGATAAACTTTGCAACTAGTACCTTCTTGACATGATCTTACATTTGACTGAGTTTTCCTAACTAATACCTTCTTGCATAGAGTTGAAATCGGTAGTTGGACTTCAACTTTTTCATAAGCTCATTCATTTAACATTTTCACATTCAGATAGCTTTCTTCTAACCTAGGAAATAAATACTTAACTCACTTTAGAAGTTAAACTCAAACTAGGGCATACTACATATAAGTAAGGGATTGACAAGTGCAGCATGAGATTTAATGTAAGGACTATAGGTCTTTGATATAGTTTATTCATCAGAACATAGAAGAGCTTTACCAGCTAATATATTATATCCCCGAGTTGTACAAGATTCTTTCGAGTGAAATGAGGTTGATTTGTCCTGAATAAGACTCTGGTTTCTGCATAAATGTGCTTTTTGGCATAAAGCTTCAAAATCATTAGTGCATCCTATCACTAAGACAACAGTGTCCCTACTGGATGGTTGTTACCTTGCCAACTTGGATGTTTCTTAAGGACGTAAAAGGATTGGATAGATTATTACTAGACAGTGAAAGTGAGATTCTCCAAAAGATCTTCAATCTTTAAACAAGCTTCTTGGAGTTTTCTTCAGAATTTTTGAATCTCAAAGGCATACATTATCATATGTGAAGCTATTTTTGTTGACATAATGACTATGATAGATCCTAAACCAAGAATGTGAAGCATCTAGTTTCAGCTGATACTACCCATATAATATCATTTTTTAATCAAACCTAGCTACTTACCAAGTACAAAATCTGTTAAGATTAAACAAGAATACAAGCAAAAGGGTGAGTTTGAATGAAAGTAGTTATGCTTCACTTAAAAAGTGTTGCATCACCGAGCTTGTAATGATAAGAGGGAAAGTCAGAGTTTGTATGGACTATGGAGGTTGTTTCTGCAAATGAGTTTTTTCCTTAGATGCTTTGATTTTGAGGGAAGGGTTTGGGTCAGAGGTAGGTGTTGCAAAGGTATTAAGAGGAGATAGAGGTAGTTGTTACTTAATAGGCCATAAGGGAAAATCATTGAACTAAGTATTATGCTTTTTGGCAACATAATTTCAGTCAATACCACTAAATTTTAAAATAAATCCCGCTAGGGATAAAAGTATTTGTATCTTTTTAATAACATACTATAAGAATCTGGTTCAATGGAGATTTATTCCTGCATAATATTGTTGATAAAATAGAGCTGAAAAACGTAATGCTGTCAACCTGATTTAGGTATCCGCTGAAAATGATAACACTGCATTTTGAACTGCTGATGGCCGATGAGTGGGGCATTATATTATAAATATATAATGAGGACCAATATATGATATAGAAAAAAAAAAGAGTATTTTTATGATAAATATATCAGGTTCTTGGATTGTTAGTGAACCAGAGGTGTGTAATTCTTATTCAAGTTATGTGGCTTTCTACAAGCATTTTTTTTATGCCTACATGTGTAAGCGAAGGTTGTTGCATCATGGCTCACCTTCATATCCTTTTGTAGTATGTGACATATATGCACGATCATGTTCTTATCTCTGCATTAGCCAGATACCTTGAAAGTATGATAGTTGCCTTGTTTATGCACTTTATGCAAGTCAAAATGCATGTGTTGGAGCCCTTTTACTTTTGACAGAACCAGAGGTTTTGTTTCTTTTAATTGCTCATGATTTCATTATTTTGCTTGCTTTGAGCAGGTTCATACTAAGAAAAGTTCAGTTCAGTTAATGTTTGAACATCGTTGTGTGGGATTCATTGTATAGTTTTGTCATCCTGAGTTTTAATTAAGTAATGCCATAATTTGTGTCTATTAGAAAAGCATATTTTTTCCTCCTTATGGATCGAGCTACCTTTATAGATTGTCATACATTTTTTTTCTGTTGTACAAGCACCGAGTTTTGTCATGTTAAAGTGAAATCTTTATGTTAGAATTGCCGTGTTGTGTTTCAAATTAAGTATGTGCATTTGTAGTTAAAAATAGCTAGTTTAAAGATTGCAAGTATAAAAATAGTTAGTTTAAAAATTGCAATGTAGTTTAAAGACATGCTGATTTATAAAAGAGTTTGTTTTTGGCGTGTTCATACATGTTTAAATTTGTTTCTGGTAACTCTGCTATTTGATTATGTGTGGATAGTTACTCGTTATTTACATTTTATTGTGTTACCTGGATGATTCTTGTTATTATTTTGTACTATTATTATCATTATAATATTTTAATAATCCACTAGTAATTCTTGTTCTTAGTTATGTTTATTTATGCTTGGAATTATTTGAGATTTTCTTGTGTTATTATTATTTTGATTTGTAAAGTTTGTTAGATATATATGTCTAGTAGGGAAATTTTACTATCGTGAGCCACTGCTTAAAAGTCATTTGAATATCTAATGATGATGAATTACACTCTTTGAAAGTATGATTTAACGGCTAAGATGTTGACTTGATTGATGTTTGTTGAGTTTATAAGTATATATGTGCATGTATTAGTTTCTAATTTCAAAAAAAAAAAAAAAATTTGTGAGGATTAAAAGGAGTTTAACTGTGTTGAGAGAGGTGGGAGACGTGACGACGTCTTCCCACACTACGACCATGTTAAAAGTCTTTTAATCATTTACGTTTGGACCCAATATTTTTAGTTATTCTTACCTTGAGTACTTGACTACATGAGTAGAAATGATTGATCAACCCTATGACCCATTGTCAGTACTAATAGGCGAGAATAACTCATTATTATTATTATTATTATTATTATTATTATGAATATTTGTTGATTTTATTTGGATTAATTAGATAAAATGTCCACCGTTATATTATTAGAGTTATTTCAATGTTCATGTGTATGTTCTCATGAGGCAATATGCATATCATTGACTTTTTATTGCTTCTGCTTATTTGGTTATAATGTATGTTGTTCTAAATTATTTTAATGATAAATTACAAATAGCATATATTATAAATGTTGATCAGTTAAAAAGAAAAGAAAAAAAAATTGTGTCAGGAATACGTGAAAATTAAATTATGTCTCCCAATATGGTTTTGTACATCTGTTCTTGTTTTAAAGTGACTACATGTTATTGAGTTGTTATGCAGTTCAGTTTATACAACATACATTATATTCTTTAAATAATAAAGAATATAAAAAATAGTATTATGATATAAATAATAAATATTATATTCTTTTATATATTTTTTTTATAAAAATAATACTATTTTAGTGTAATAATTTAAATAATAAGATTTTAGACAATTTAACGTGTATATGCGTGTACCTAGTAAATGTGATATTTTTTTTTTAGCTGAATGATGTTAACTGTACACATAGTTATACTTCAATTTTTTCTAACTGGTTTATATTTTTAATTATTTAGTTGATAAATAATCATCTTGAGATGTTAGTACAATTGCAATTGATTTCCTTTATTTTTATATCTTTGTTATGATATTACGATTTTATATATATATATATATATATATTTATTATAATTTAGTAATTAATATAAAGTTTAGATATATTTATTTGTTTTATAATTTTGAATAATCTTTGATGGTAGTATTTTAATGTGAGTTTGAATAATCTTCTTCTTCTTCTTCTTCTTCTTCTTCTTCTTCTTCTTCTTCTTCTTCTTCTTCTTCTTCTTCTTCTTCTTCTTCTTCTTCTTCTTCTTCTTCTTATCTACCCTTGCCGCAGTTTCTATTTCTTCTCTATGTTCTTTCTTCAATTATGATCGTTATAGTGGGTGTTGTGCAAAATCGAAACCATATTCGTGATCGTTGTGACCTCCTCTTTCATTCTCAACTTGAATCGCAAGTTGAAATGTCTTAATTCTCTTTGTCAAAAATCAAACCTTCACCTTTTGATCAAGATTTCGGGCACCATGGCTATCACCAACGAAAACCAAGACCATATTTGGACTCCACGAAACACCCTCTTTCGTTACCCATGCTCGAAATCGCCAACCGTTACATTTTAAAAAATGGGTTTCCACCATTGTCGCGGCTGTTTTCTTGAATTCCGGACAACGCGTTCATCGTCTTGAAAAACTGATATCGTTTTTGAATTCCTCTCGTCGAAACCTTCAAGAAGCACTAGTCGTTTGTCTGTTTCGGGGAAGTTGAAGTCGGACCCTGTCGGTGCTCCAACACGTCGGTGAGGCCTTTTTTGATAACTTGTTTCACTTTATTTCGAATATGTTTATTCTCTTAATATTTTTATTAATTATGTAACATTGATTTTTATAGTCCGTGCAAATTATCAGCCATGTTTCATTGACTCTGTAAATTCGTCGATGCTTTTGGAGTCGTTCGTTGCGTGTTGTCAACATCTCTGGTTGCTGAAAATCATTATGGTCCTTATATCTTATGAAAGCGTCAAATCTAGGTACGGGGTGAGAGAGAGTTCGAATTCATGAGTGTAAATTAAGTGAGATGAACGGGAAAACCAGATTTCCCATAATTCATTCGGGACTCGCTGCGTAAGGCTGAAGTCCTTTGAAAAATAATTGACTAATGAAAAGACTTGAATTTGGTGAGATTAAAATATGAGTTAGAAACTTTTATAGGGTGTTGTTTGATTTAAATGTGAATATGACGTCCTGAACTTTATAGTTTAAATGAAAACTTTTATACTCAATTTTGGAACCACTGCGAATGTCTTTCAAAACTAGTACATTTTACTTTTTATTTCAATTTGGGTTTAGGGTGACACACTTTGAGTATGATTGAAAAGATTGATCTTTTGCTTGGTGTTGATTGTTCTGTTTTGTTCTTCAACTTGCAGCTGCATTTATAGACTCTAAGAAGGCTTAGGACAGCTAATATGGCCGTTGGAAAAGGACCAGCTGTCATAAAAGAGCTGTTGAAAAATCTGTCATAGCTTAAGATTGTTCTGCTGCATCAAAAGATTGATCCAGGATTGATATTTTGTTGATTGGGATGAAATAGCTTGTTCCCTATGATTTGTGTCAGTTTTTCAGCCTTGAGTACATGCTTTTCTGTCATGTGTGCAGGCTTTTGGATGGTTCAAATCAGTAGTGTACTTCACTACTTGTAGCCATGTACTTGCACTTACTTTATATGAAGGATGATCTTTGTATTATGCCTTTATTGAAGCATGACTTGATTCTTCAAATTCTGGAATGAGTATAAGTTGAATGTGGCTTCCAAGATTGATCAATTATGTGGAGATTGATTATCTACTGTAAAGATTGTTCTGCTGCATCAAAAGATTGATCTGTTGCATCAAAAGATTGATCTGCTGCATCAAAAGATTGATCCAGGATTGATCTTTTGGTATGTGATGAAACAGCTTGTTCCCTATGATCCGTGTCAGTATGTCAGCCTTGATTATGTCCTTTTCAGTTATGTGCGCAGGCTTTTAAAAGGTTCAAATCAATAGTGTACTTCACTACATGTAGCTTTGTACTTGTACTTTCTTTATGTAAAGAATGATCTTTGTATTATGCCTTTATTTGAAGTATGTCTTGATTCTTCAAATTCTTGAACACATGTGACTTGAACTATTTTTTTGCTAATTCTCTATGAGAGTGAATGTGGCTTCCAAGATTGATCAGATTGTGTGGAGACTGAATAACTTAAGATTGATTTGCTGCTTAAGATTGATCTGCTGCTTTAAGATTGAATTGCTGCTTAAGATTGATTTGCTGCTTAAGATTGATCTGTTGCTTAAGATTGATCTGCTGCTTAAGATTGATGTTTGATACCTATCTTGTTTTAACACACTCAAATGCACATGTTAAATACCAAAACACTTAGAATCATAATTAGAATTCTTAATTTACTTTTTGTTTGTTTTCATCAAAACATTAAATTGAGATTTTGTCTCAACAATCTCCCCCTTTTTGATGATGACAAACATGTTAATTTAGATTTTAATTTTGATTCTAATTTTAATCATAGAGAGCTTTAAAAGCTCCCCCTCAAAATATGCTTCAGATTTTTGAACCAACATAAAATCTAAAATAATTCTCCCCCTTTGTCAACACAAAAAGATTGGGGAATACATAGGATAAAAAACAATGAATAGACTTTAGTTTTAAGAAAAAATAATATTGTCTGAAAACTCCCCCTGAATATTATAGAATTAATATCCCCTTTTTTAAAAAAAAATAAGAATACAAGGAAAATGCTACTATGCTCCTTGTCATCTTTCACAAGAGACAACATTTAAAATTTTTGAACATGATAATAAGCGCATACATGGAAGCGAAATAAGATGATACATGTACCTTTGATTTGTTAATATTTCAAAGGGTTAAAGACACTCCAAATTTTTGTAATGAGATGAGACATCATTCTTTTGCATTCATGTGTATTGAGCATGCCTTATCTATGTATCAACGTTCTTTCTTGATTATTGGAAAATGTTCCTGCATCACAATTTAGTAATGATTTTGGTAGCCATATTTGTTTGGGTCCTTGGGAGTTAGCCTTGAAATTTGGTTTTATATTGTTAAATGACTTCTCGGAATAATCAATCTTAGACTGAGAAAAACCTCTTTTTGAAACTGGTTTAAAAGACTGAATGTTGGCTGTTTCTGATAAGCCTTCAGATTGATCTAAAGATCGTTCTTTTAGTTTCTTAGAATTTTTTTTTCTGTCAAATTATTTTTTGGTTTGAGATTTCTTCTGTTCCTATTTTTTATATCCATTTTTCTAAAGTAACATGCAAATTCTAAATGTCCAATTTTGTTACAATATGAACATTTGATTTTGCGTTTTTCTTCTCTTAATTCAGGAACAAAAAAAGTTTCATACATTTTGATTTTTTGAGTTTTGTCAAAACCAAGCCCAGCTTTATCAAAAATCCCTACTTGAGATCCCATTATTTTCTGAAATGTCTCAGTTGCTTTAATAAAGTTTTTCAAATCATTTTTAAGAGTTTCAACTTCAGCCTTGAGAAGATCGTTCTTTATCTGTAAAGATTGATCTTGTCATTTGAGAAGATCGTTCTTTGTCTGTACAGATTGATCTTGACTTTCTGGTTTTTTTGTTTCCAGATTTGTAAAGTTGGAATCCTTCAAATTTTGAATGATTTCTTTAAGTTTATCATTCATGACCTGAATCTTTTCTTTCTCTTCTTTTTCTTTGTGAAATCTTTCTTTAAAAGAATTACATTTTTGAATGAGAAAGTTTGAATCATTTAACAAATTATCAAATTCGATTTCTATTTGTTTGCATATAAGACATGGTTCAGAATTTGTTACCTCTGTATCTTCAATGTTTGCCATGAAACACAGGTTTGCTTCTTCAGGTTCATCTGTTTCTGATTCATCAGAATAATCCCAGGTTGCCATCATTGACTTCTTTTTGAAGGGAAATTTCTTTGGCACCTTTTTGTTTAATGGACATTCAGTTTTGTAATGTCCTTGTTTGTTGTAGCCAAAGCAAATGATTTTGCTTTTATCTCTTTCAGCTTTGAATTCCTTTTTATCTAGAAATCCCTTTTTGATTTGATCCCTTCTTATCAACATTCTTTGTATCTTTCCTGTAAGACGAACTATCTCTTTATCATCATCTTCTTGTTCGATTTCTTCTGAGTCCTCATCTGTTTGTAATGATGTACTTTCTTGAGATGCTTTCAAAGCTATTGCTGTGGCCTTTTTGATTGGTTTGTCTTCTTGTAGCAACACTTCATGTGCTCGTAATGTTCCAATCAGTTCCTCAAGACCAAGTACGTCAAGATTCTTGGCCTGGCTTATGACTGTCACCATTGGTCTCCATATTATTGGAAGACATCTCATGATCTTTTTGACTCTGTCTTGTACTGAGTATGCTTTCCCTAAAGAGCGCATTTCATTTACAATGGTTGTGAATCTTGAGTACATCTCATCAATGGTTTCTCCTTCATTCATTTCAAAGAGTCCAAACTTTCTTATGCCTATATCAATCCTTGTTTCTTTTACATGGCTTGTTCCTTCATGATGAGTTTGTAATGTGTCCCATACTTCTTTAGCAGCATTGCATTCATCAACTCTTTCACATTCTTCTCTGCTCAAAGCACACGATAAGAATAAATGAGCTTTAGAGTTTAGGAGTACCTTAGATTTTTCTTCTGTTGTCCAATCTGCTTCCTTTTTTTTCAGCAGAGGTTGAATCATTTTGGTGGACTCTTAGTACGAAATCTCCATCTGTAATGATACGCCACATTCCTGTATCTTGAGATTTCAAAAACAGCTGCATTTTTCTTTTCCAGAAATAGTAGTCTATGCCACCAAAATAAGGTGATCTATATGATGACCCTCCTTCAGCAATGTACATATCTTTTGACATTTTTTAGATCTTTTATCTAACACTTGTTAGGTGTTGAACTTTTGAGACCAAGCTCTGATGCCAATTGAAGTAAAAATATCAATTATAAGGAAGGGGGATTTGAATTATAATTGTCTCTTTTAAGAAAATTCTGTTTTAAAAATTTATATCTCAGGTTAAGATTGATCTTAGCAATGATGAAGATCAATCTTTACTCAGAAGATTAATCTTAACTTTGTAGCAGATCAATCTTTAGATTAAAAAAAAAAACAGCAATATCAATTTTACCAAAATGAAAACTAATTGTAAAGCATAAAATAAATAGAGATAGAAATAGAGAGATCACACAAGGATATATCCTGGTTCACCCAATCCGGGTTACGTCCAGTCCTCACAACCGTGAGATTTTTCACTAAGTGTTCAAACCAAGATCCTTCTTGGTTTTCACGGATCAATCTTGATCTTTACACAATTCCTACCCTTCTATCTAGAAAGGATTTCTACCATACTGTTTTGGAAAGGCTTTAACAAATTACCTTTCAAAACATGAAAGGATTTTTCCAATTTACTCAAGATTTGACAAAACAACATTGAGTTACAAAGAGGTGGATTTGAGACTATTTAGAATCTTAATATTTACTCAACTCTTGTTTGAGAAATATATTATGTAAATAGACCTCAGTTAAAAATGATTACAACACAAAAAATGAAAACAAAACAGCAAGCTATAAGAAAAAAGGATTGAGGCACTTTGAGTATGATTGAAAAGATTGATCTTTGGCTTGGTGTTGATTGTTCTGTTTTGTTCTTCAACTTGCAGCTGCATTTATAGACTCTAAGAAGGCTTAGAAGAACTAATATGGCCGTTGGAAAAAGACCAGCTGTCATAAAAGAGCTGTTGAAAAATCTGTCATAGCTTAAGATTGTTCTACTACGTCAAAAGATTGATCCAGGATTTATCTTTTGCTGATTGTGATGAAACAGCTTGTTTCCTATGATTTGTGTCAGTTTGTCAGCCTTGAGTACATGCTTTTCTGTCATGTGTGCAGGCTTTTGGATGGTTCAAATCAGTAGTGTACTTCACTACTTGTAGCCTTGTATTTGCACTTGCTTTATATAAAGAATGATCTTTGTATTATGCCTTTATTGAAGCATGACATGATTCTTCAAATTCTGGAATGAGTATAAGTTGAATGTGGCTTCCAAGATTGATCAATTATGTGGAGATTGATTATCTAATGTGAAGATTGTTCTGCTGCATCAAAAGATTGATCCAGGATTGATCTTTTGGTCTGTGATGAAACAACTTGTTCCCTATGATCCATGTCAGTATGTCAACCTTGATTATGTACTTTTCAGTTATGTGCACAGGCTTTTAAAAGGTTCAAATCAATAGTGTACTTCACTACATGTAGCTTTGTACTTGTAATTGCTTTATGTAAAGAATGATCTTTGTATTATGCCTTTATTTGAAGTATGTCTTGATTCTTCAAATTCTTGAACACATGTGACTTGAACTGTTCTTTTGTTAATTCTCTATGAGAGTGAATGTGGCTTCCAGGATTGATCAGATTGTGTGGAGACTGAATAACTTAAGATTGATCTGCTGCTTAAGATTGATCTGCTGCTTTAAGATTGATCTACTGCTTAAGATTGATCTGTTGCTTAAGATTGATCTACTGCTTAAGATTTATCTGCTGCTTAAGATTGATGTTTGATACATATCTTGTTTTAACACACTCAAATGCACATGTTAAATACCAAAACACTTAGAATCATAATTAGAATTCTTAATTAACTCTTTGTTTATTTTCATCAAAACATTAAATTGAGATTTTGTCTCAACACACACACTAGACTATATCAAAAGTAGGGTTGTGCAAAAAATTCAGTTGTGAGACCGAAATAAAAAATTGAATCCAAATCTATTTTAAATATCCGATTAAAATAATATGATTATAATCTAGTTTATCTATCAACCGGTTGAATACTCATTTATGTTTTATATTTGGATTTGATTTTTATCCATTCAACTCCCAAAAATCCTAAATCTCCAAAACTATTCTAATTTTGCCATCACCCCACCAATCTTCCACCTTTCGACAGCGTGTTCCAATAATTTCTTACCAACTTCATTTAATCAATTGATTATTACTAACCAACCACAATGTATGATAACTAGTTAATTAATTAAAATATTTAATATTTAATGAGAAAGACTAAAATATGATAGGCTAAATATTTTAAACATAATTTCTTAAATTACTGATTTTTAAAGGATGAATTTTTTTTAAATGTTACATTAATATGTTATGCTGGAAATGATATTGAGATTTAAATATTGCTCAAACTTAACTTAATCATAAATGCTCAAGACAAAAATTAATATATTAAATTCATTAGATATTTTAAATTTACTAAATCTTGTGGTGGTGGTGTGAATCTCGGTCTTGGAAGTAAACTTTTTAGTGTTTGTATTTTCTACAGTTTTATTATAATGCATTAATTATTAAAATTGATCGAATAAACTTTAAAATATTTATATTTTCTATGATTTTAGTAATAAACAATTTATTGAATTAGTATGAATCAAAATCGGTGGTCTTAATGAAGTTAGTAATAAATCAATTTTAATCACAAATTATGATATGCAATTGAACATATTCAATTTTAATCACAAGAGAAAACAATTGTATGGTTGATGTATGTTTTTTATTAAGCTTTTATTTTGTAAAAATAATCGATTTTTTAACTTAATTTGAGGTAACGTTTTAGTCCTTTATCTTTTTTTTTTCTTTCCGAATTG
>JBBPBT010000959.1:2421497-2439357 GCA_037974875.1 Cicer bijugum | reverse complement strand
CACTTAAAATTAAAATAAATGACCAACTCGAGAAAAAAAAATAAATGACTAAAACGTTATCTGAAATTAAATTAAGAGACCACAAATGTAATTTAGCATTTTAAATAACAAGTTTTTAAATTATGAATAAATATTTTTTTAAAATAAATATTAAAAAATAATCAAATGTTAACGATTTTGATAAAAAATCAATTTTAAAATTGAATTTTTTAAAATCAGTTGCTTAACTAGAAATCAATTATCTATTCATAACCAATTTTATAATTAATTTTATAACCATTTTTAAATTAAATAATAAATTTAATTGTAATACATCAATTATAAAATGGATATGATTTAATTTTTTTTAAAAACAATCATACACGTGATAGACATGAGTTTCATCGTCTTGACAATAAAGCGTTTGGTTGTTATATTCAGGTCCAACCATTAGACCAATGGGAGCATCCCTAGATATAACTATGATGGACTAAATATAAATAGAATATATAATGTAATGCATGTAGCTCTACCAAAAATATATATAAGAAAATGTATTGTCGAAACGAGCGAGACGATAGAAACAACTGTCCTTGTAAATAATACATGTTTAATTTTAATGTTCAAGGCAAGTGAAATGTCTTAACTATTTTAATCATATATTTAATAATATTATATTTAAAGTTTATGTTCAAATTAGTGTTAGAATTTCACCAATACTTAAAATTTGTGTTTTTCCCTTTAAAATTTGTGTTCTAATAAAAATAAAAATAATAAGCCATTAATAATTTAATATCTTTCTATTTAAATAAAAACTAAAGCGGTACTCTACTTTTTAATTAAAAAAAAAAAGTCGTGAACCAAATATGCAAATATACTATTTTAAATAAAATAAAAACCAAGCAAGTCATTCCTTTTAAGATATGATATCATTAAAATAAAATTAAAAAAATTATGTAAGTTGTTCTTAATAAATAGCTTAAACTAAAAAATAAAATTAAATATATTGGATTAGTAAAAAAAGGCATAATATTTAAAAATTAATAAAAATCATGTAAGCCGTTCTTATTAAAGACAACTTTGCTTAAGCTAAAAATAAAAAATGAATACAATGGATAAGTAAAAAAGACAAAAAGTTGATAATGGTTATAAGTTTGAAATTTGATACTAATTCCGTAAGAATAGTACCATAAAACGACAGCGTTTTCAGTTGTTTTTCCATATTATTACTTCTTCATTTTCTCTAAATTAATTTTAATATATAAAAAGGGTTCGAATCTCAAAATCGCATCGAGTCCGTGAGCGCAATCCTCCTTCAAAATTGAACTCCGCTCATTCTCTCTTAGCTTCGAAATTTTTTTCATCGAATCCAAAGGGTTTTCAAGGGTTTAACCTAAAACCTAACTTCAAACCCTAAATTTCCCAGTTTTCTCTGTCGATCCTACACTCACTCTCACCATCTCCGAAATTCCGAACCGATTCTTTTTTCACCTCACGCCATTAGATCCAATCAAGAACTTCCAATCACTGGTAAGCTTCTTTTTCCCATTTTTGTTTTCAATTTTTCATTTTCAATTTTTTTTTTAATTTTTCTCTTTCATTCAAATTGAGATGAGTTAGGGTTTTTTCGAAATTGATATACTAGTGTAATCGTGAAAGTTGTGATCTCTGCATTGAGCTAGTTTTATGTGTATTCTGAATTTTGATTTTTTTTTTTATTATTGGGATTTTTCTCAGGAGTCACATTGGTGAGATTTAGTTATTGGTGAGTTTTGGGAATGAGCAATGAAGAAAAATAGTGATTTAGAGAATGTTTTGTTGGGTTTTCGAGTGATATGAAGTGCTGAATATGAGCAATGGCAGTGGGAAGACTGGAAAACAGATTGAAGAACCTAACACCACATGGAAGAGGAGGAAAGTGGGTGGTGGTGGTGATGAATTTGCACAAGCTATTGCGAAAATTGCGGTAGCACAAGTATGTGAGAGTAAGGGTTTTCAAGGATTTCAGCAGTCGGCACTCGAGGCATTATCGGACATTACTGCTCGGTATATTTTGAACATTGGGAAGTCCGCGAATTGTTGTGCTAATCTAGCTGGTAGAAATGAATGCAATATTTTTGATGTCATTCAAGGGTTGGAAGATATAGGGTCAGCCCAGGGGTTTACTGGTGCTTCGGATATTGATCATTGCCTTGAAGATTCAGGTGTTGTAAGGGAAATCGTTCAGTTTGTTAATGAGGTTGAGCCAGTTATGTTTAAACATCCAATTCCTCCGTTTCCAGTTGTGAAAGAACGGGTGCTGCCTCCGAGTTTTTTGCAAAGAGGAGAAGAACCTCCCGATGATCATATTCCAGCGTGGTTGCCTGCATTCCCTGATCCACAAACTTATTCGCAGTCACCTATGGTGAATGGAAGAGGGACAGAACCTCGTGCTATCAACTATGAGCATGAAAGAGAGAATGGCAAGGGGGATCCGTCTCTGTTGAATTCGCAGCAGCCGGCAGTCTCAACTAAGTTTGAAAACTCCACCATGATTGATCCTGCAGTTGCTAAGGCAAAGAGAGTAGCAGAAGAAAGTAACCCTTTCCTTGCTGCACCTTTGAAAATTGAGGATAAGGAAGTTGCTTCTGTTGCCCCTCCAGCTAAATTCTTTAATAATGCAGCTTCTGATATTCCCAATGTTCCCATTGTGGAAAATTTTGTTGAAAATGAACCCGTTTCAGTATTGGAGACCTTTGCTCCAGCAATTGAAGCGATAAATAGCACATACTGTGATTCCAAGGAAGATCAGACAAAATTTCCTGTCAAAGAGAAGCCTACTGTATGCTTTAAGGTTGGGACTAAAAGAAAATTCTTAGGAAGGTCCATGGGTTTGGTTCCACAAAAAGAGGAGCAAACACAGACATTGCCGTGGTTTACGATGGAAGACGAGAAGGATGACAGGAAAAGAAGAGCCGAGAAAATTTTGAGGGAATCTTTAGAAAACCCAGATCATCTTGTTCAGTTGTAAAATAGATTGGTTTATTAGAATCTGTATACTTGATTATGAGAATATCAGGAAAACTGCTTCTGGGATATTGAAATCTAGCTAACTGTCTGCTTATGGGCATTATAGGATGTTACTATTATGCTCAGACATGTTCCTAGTTTAACAATCTTTCAGGTATGTTCATGTCAATTGTTTGGTAGATCAATTTATGATTCTTTTTATTGAAATTTGTTAGTACTCTGTATGATCTTACTGAATTTAGCATATTAAAATTATCTACCCCACTACTTCTTATAGCAAAGGTGAGAGGCATTGTTGTCAAAAGTGTATGATCTTACTAAAGTGTATGAGAGGCAGTGTTTGAAGTAGAAAATCTGAAAGTGAAGAGAGTTGGGCAGAGTTGGCTGTGTATGTATCCGATTTGTTTTCAAAATTGAGAAAAAGCTGTCTTTGGACCATGTAGATGTGATAGCCCCTTTTAATAATGTGCAGATGAGTGTGTGATGGATGGTTAGAGTTGTATGTGCGTAATCATGTGTTGGTTATGTGAGAGGAATTTTCAAAATATAAATTTTGAAGTTTGGAACGAGTAAATGAAATTAATGAAGTTGAATTGACACAATTTATCAATTGGCGCAATGGCTGTGTGTAAGCATATAGTTGCATGTTCAAATTCTAATGTGGGTAGTTTTTGAAGTTTTTATTCGTTATAGTTATGGTTCAAAATATAAAAAAATGAAAAGGTGTGTCCACATCAGGAATTGAACTCGGATCAACACAATGAATGGGCTAGTGCGCATGCCACTGGACCAATGTAATGGTTGTGTCAAAACTCAAATGTTATTCATGTATTCTTGTTTGCAGTAGTTATTGTAGAAACTCTTTATGAATAGTTGGTTCTCTTTACCAAGTGATATGAGTTTCTCTATAAAGAGATTCACTCTAGTGCAGAAAACAAAATTCGAAAATCATGTTTCTATGAGTCAAATGTATGTCAATATTTCTAAATAATTCTTTTCTCTAGTGCACGAGAGTAAATGAAGAAACTTTATTCTGTGAAATATCATTGATCGATAAGTTTGACGTGAGTATTCAATTCATTTCAAGGTTTCCAAAATATTGTAAAGAAGATTCGCCTCGCCGGTCATCCTATTTGCATCCAATGACTGTAGATTGGTGGGGCGAATTGAACCTAAAGTTTAGTGTGATCTACACACTCTAGAGTTTATTTGTACAATCTTCATCGACTTTACTTTCAGCTTCTTCTTGTTCAAGTTATTGCAGCACTCCCCACAATACAAGATCCAACATGTTATTTGATACTTTTTAATCTAAATAATTGCTTCTTCAGCTTATGCATCTCAGATCTTGATATGTTTAAATACTGATATTGATTGATTTTGATGTCTTCCACTATTCTAACATCCATACCAATGTCTTTCAATGAATTTTTTTCATGTATATCTCAGAAGTTCCGTTTATGCCCCTTGTCGTCACCCTCTTGCTTTTGCAATTTGTTGTTTTCCAGATGTACTGATAGATCATTCACATTCATTCAGTAAGTTTCACAAGGCATTCTCATGCTTTAAGGAAGTTGATGATTAAAGAATTCTCTTAAAATTTATTGACATGAAATGCAAATCGAGCCTCATTCTCTGAACCAGGCGTGTAAGCACATCTTGATAACACTCTAAATTGGAGCAATTTGTTATTTATGAAATGTGTATTGGGAAAAGTTGAGATTCACGGCTAGGATGTGCGTAACGCCACCACTCCAGTTTGTAGCTTCGTGAATTTGCAGTAAAATATGCTTTGGTACACGAGATAGGCTATCTCACCTCGGTTCCAAACACAATCAGAAGGAAGTGTTAGTAAACATCGAATTCTGTGATATTTTGTTATACTAACCCTCGTCTGAGTGTCCCATTATCTTATTTTGATCAATGTCAACTGTCTGTAGGAACTTATCTGTTCGTGTGATATTAAACTTTTTGCAACATTGCAGAATTAAGGTTAGCATTAACATTCCTCGTTCTCTCTCAACAGTTTGCAACTTAGCAGAATTAAGGAAAACCAAAAAGGAATGTTGGGTTTTGCGGATATTCCTAAGAAGGCAAGTATGGTGATGGCTATCTGTTTGAGCAATGGACATAACATTGATGCCTGATATCAAAATTGTAGTGATATCTTAAATTAATATTATTTTTGAGAAATTGCACCCATAAATATTGACCATCCTTATTTCAAAATAAATAGAGCTGCTTAAGGTGAAAATATAAAACGGAGATGAATAATTAACTCATGGGTTACGTAATAATGGCATAACTCAGGTTTGATTGAATGAACAGACCGAAACCTCTACTCGGTGTCGACTACAAGAAAAAGACAGTAAACAAGAAGGATGGAGTTATCGTGTCTCAACCTACACACTTCTTGGCACCAACAAAGATCCAGAATACGTAGTTTATCATGTCATCACTTCCACCAAAAGAGCCATTGGCACGCTAGTTCACATGCGTTGATCAAAGGGTTGTCACCAATAGAGCTGCAATGGGTGTGTGCTAGAAATATTAATCTTGTGGTAATTGCAGATGTGTGGACTCTAGGCAAAGTGAAAATGAAATGAAATTCCACAAAATGGGTGCAGTGCATAACCGACCTGGTTCTTAGTATTTAGATTTATGTAGGAAAGAGTGCATGAAAGGTTTTCAATCCAAGCTCACTTTTTGAATTCATTATATGTGCCAGGCCCAAGCCTATAAAACACAAACACAACTTTTTCTTTGTCGCACCATTGAGAAGGAATCTTAAAAGCAATCAAATTTGAATGAAAGGCCATTTTCTGTTGTTTCTGGATTAAAACAGTTTTGAAACTAAAATTTAAGTTATTGAAGATATTAATAAGTTGAGTTGCAAATTAAATCGTTTTTTTAAAGTTGTTTTGTGATATTGTTGAAAATTGTGCAAGTAAATTATTAACCACAATGTTCCTAAAATGTAACAACATTTTATTGTAGTGTAGAAAATTATTTTAGAATTACACCTTTAATAATGACTATTATGACAATTAAGAAGTATGGTACTTACGACTATTAGAAATTATGACATAACAGTTTTTTGATTAAGAGACAAAGAAAAAAGAGGTGACCAAAAGACGAGATGCACACAAGCTGCCGGTGCACGTATGTATAGTAGTCAATTTAGATGTATTCTCTCGCTTACAAAATTGGATATTCTTTGGAGGCCCTACATTCATGTTATAGACACTATCATTGTGTAAAATATCATCTATATGGAACTTCCACAATTTATTAAGTTCATACAATACTAACTCTAAGTGTCCACAGTTGGTGCTAAAGTTCAAACATTTTCATTCTACACACAAATGGAGGACACAAGTTTTTTTCCTTATATCCCCACTAGATTGCAATTGTTATTTGTTCCGTTAGTATAGGCAGCTGCAAGAATATTAGATATGTTGAGGGGTGTATTGCTGTTAATATTTATATAGTTATCAGCTAAATCCCCTTAGTTTTGAGAGGTCTCCACTCTCCACTCTCCATGCAACCCAACTCAGACTCCAACAGTCTACTAACTTCTAATTTTATGGCACACTTCCATTTTAAGAGTTAAGAAGAACCATAAACATGACATGAGACTCTTATTCACTCAAACATCTCCCCTAACTTTCACCTGAACAACTAAACTTGTTTTGAGCCAGCCGTATAGTCATTTCACAAGTTATATACTTCTATCTAATCTAACTTAAAAAGATATAAGTGCATAGAATTTTTTGAATATACACAAGACAATACTGTGCTCATAGTCATAAAAATGAATTTGATGTTTTGACATCTTAAGACTTTGCTACACTTTATTTTTTTAATAGTTAGGAGGGCCAGATCCTAGGAAAAGATACTGCCAACTGGTTATCTAAGCCTCCTAGATCAGTTGTTGTCGGTTTCAGAACAAAATTGGCTTTTATTTTTATAGACAAACCATATTCATCACAAATTAACTAGATTTCACCATTCTACACATTGAAAATGTGTTAAAATCATGCACTAATATGTAATAGTTATGCGGTCAAAAAAAATATATAAAAGTTATTGCAATATTTCATTAACCTTGTGAAAGTCTATACTGATATCAGTGATATGCATTTATCTGTATTTCTGCTTGTATATTTACGAACATAAGACTATAAAGGAAGAAAAACAAATGTAAAACTGTCAATTAAGCACATGATGAACCCTTTTAAAAACCATATGTATAGCTAGATTAGAAATGTGCAATATAAAAAAAAATTGATTATCCCCTCCCCCCTCAAACTGCTTAACAAAAAATCCTACTTAGAAAACAGCATTTTCCTGCAATGATCACCAAATTGAGTTGCTAATTCATCTCTCACAACTTCAGTTATCAAATCTTTGAAAATTGACCTTTCGATATCCAACCCGATATTCGGTTTATCACTGCAACAATCAGTCCAAACTGTGTTCTGATTCTTCAAATCACTGCACAAAAGACTAATCAAATTCTCATCCTCATGAACAAAGCTAGCATCCCTATTTTCACGTTGTAACTCATCAATTTCTTCACATATCTCTTCCAAAAGCATCTTCCCTTTTACCTTTGGTAGGTACCAAAAACTTGTTGAATTCTCCAATATTAGTTTCTTAACTAAAATCTCATTAACAACATCAAATATGAGTTTTCTTTGCATTTTCTTGGCATCGTCTTCGATATTGAAATGCGCCTTATTTGTCTTCATTTGTTCGAGTGCAAGGAATAACTTCGGGTTAATCAAGTGACCTTGTGAATGAAGTAACTTGATGGAGCTGTGATAATTGAATAGACCTGATGTTAACAAAATTTCTGATATATACTTATGATCAGGATTCTTGGTGTTATTGAAATTGATGAGTTTTTCATCAAAACATTCAATTTCTTGCAGTATTCGAGCTACGTTATCGGTGTTTGTGTCCTTTTCGACGAATCCATGGCTCAAGTTGGCATTTGAGTTCTCCTCACCATCATCACCAGTGCTTAAAGACTCACCTATAGCAGAAGATTTTAAAACAAAATCAACATGTTACTTGAAATACATTTGATGACGATTTCTTGTAAAGCCATATAATGTATATTGGCTTTAGTGACTCATTTATTCAATGAATTCAAATCATGGTTATCAAATCAAGATTTATATCGTGAATCAAAAGAACTATTCTCCGAATTGTGAAACAATTCTTATAAGAATTCTTCATAGTTAATCAGGATTCATCATATCAAATCGAGATTCAAGATACAATCTGTGTTCAAATAGATACAAACAAGAGATTCATATCGATTGAGTTTAATTTTGTATCGAATCGAGATATGACTCACACGTATCGTAACTGATAACCATGATTCATTCAT
The DNA here is from genome assembly GCA_037974875.1 of Cicer bijugum. Taxonomy (NCBI): domain Eukaryota; kingdom Viridiplantae; phylum Streptophyta; class Magnoliopsida; order Fabales; family Fabaceae; genus Cicer; species Cicer bijugum. The sequence goes on along the minus strand of JBBPBT010000959.1, from coordinate 2,430,968 downwards.
ATGGTCAACAATTCAATCTAAGTTGGTTACCTAATTTTTTTGAAATGTTTGATATATTTTTCACTGGAGAAGGTGGATCTTCCTTATAGAATGCAGCATCAAGAACAGATACCGGACTTGGCTGTTCAGCAGTAACAATTTTATCAGCCTTAGACCTTTCCTTCCTCATCTCTTCAAATGTATTCTGAACAACAAAAGTATCTTTAACCAATCAGTTTTGATGCAAAAAAAAAAAAATGTAACAAACTACATGACAAATAAATACTTACATTTTGATTGATGCAAACGACTTTTATGTCACTTCGAGTTGCCAAGCTTCTGTTTCTGTCATAATCTGAAGAAATGACATTAACATGATGCTTAAAACTTTCATCTCTATCTTGCAAAATAGAGAAATTTTGTCTTGGTGTTGAATTTGAAGAAGAAAACTCTACAAGTTGCATATTATGTTGTCTTCTGTTAATGATGGAATCCGACGAAGGACTAGTTGGCGTCGAACGCCTCTCGAATCCAAACTTCTTCTGTAGTCTTGGACTCCCAGTTACTGTTACATTGCCAGAGTTGATGCTGTTTTTTCCATTGCATTCATGAGAAGATTTTGATGATTGCATCAATTTTGAAGTTCTCAAGTAACTATTCTTTTCTGCTGATTGACCAAAAGTGTCCTTAGAGTTTTTTGTTGTTAAGCCAAAAGTTTTAGCTTTTTGCTTTTCAACCAATCTTCCATTTGTTGAAGAACATTTGCTGAGACAAGATTTATCATGAATTGACAATTCTGTTGAAGGAGGAACATTGGCTTTTCTAGTTACTTTTGTTGGTTTCATGACAACAATTGGCAATTTACTGCTTCGGATTGAATTCGATGTCCCAACTGATACAGTTTCCGATACCTTTTGTTGTGTTCTTGAGCTTTGAACTTTTGAACTTTCAATGAGACTAGTAGAATTGTTACTCCTACTGCCAGACGATGATGAATCTGTATATCTTTGCATTGCTTCGAGAATCTGTTTAAGCGCTCGTAGATCCTTTCCGGACTTTTTGAACTCGAGTTCTGTTAACCTTTTCTCAATTTCACCATAAACAGAAAGTGAAGACTTTGATGCTTTAATATCAGAATCACTTCCCTTGGAATCTTGTAACAAATAACTTGAGCTTGCTGTCGATTCTAGCGCAAATCGCAAATATGGTTTCACATTTGTTGTGATTATATCAGAACTTGGATGTTTCTTGTATTCACCACTTGTCGTAGATCTTCCCATGAGCTCTTTCTGTTCGGTCGTATGACTAGAAGTCACAAAAGTTTGTATTGTCATGTCTGGTATAACTTCTAGACCCATCAACTTAGCTACAACACCCGATGATGTTTTCGAAGTTTCTTTTCCTTGAAACTTGGTAAGAATTGTGGTGGAGTTCCTCTCATACCCTTTTTGTGAACTGTTCAACACGTTGCGAGCCTTGTTTCCTTCATTGATCACTCTAACAGAACCTTGCTTGCTGTCCAAGGAAAGTCTAGGAAGAAGTTCCTTATGCTTTGTGTTGGATTTCAATGTATCTTGTACATACCTTCCATCATAAGAGAGCCGCGGTGAGTCCCAAGGCGCTCTTTTCGACTTCAAAAGACTATTTATTGGTTCATTCGAAACCATAACTCCTGCATTGAAAGATTTGTGGGCTAGCATAGGCCTAGGAGAATCAATGCGACCCTTTTTTTCTTGTTTGGCAAATGTTTTCACATGTAATAACTCTTTGGCTTCTCTATGCATAGAATCTTTGACAATATCATAGAAATCAAGGGATTGGTGGTTTTTTGTATCATGTTGATTCATTGTTATATTTGAATGTGAATTTTTTGGAATTTGAATTTGTTTTGTTGATGATGATTCTGTTTTAACTATTCGGTTAAACTCGAGGGACGGCATGCTAGATGAACATGATGATGAAGACACATAAGCTATTGATGATTCTTTGGAGAATTGTTGCTTCTCTTTTGTAATCTCTTGATTCTTTGCCTGCATTCATATATAGTCTCATGTTCTCAATTGAATTTTGATAAAGTTCTCCCAAGAGTCAAAATAAAAGTACCTAATATCGGTGTTTGACACGTGTTGGTGTCAAACGTTTCACGACACTGACACATGTGACTATATTTAAGAATTCCATTCAAATTATTATTGATGTTGATGTGTCAACATATCCACGGTGTTTCATAAAAATAAAGCACATTAATATTACCTTTGTTTTCTGCATTTTACTAAGGTCTTTGGTTTTATTGTTGCTTACACCTGAGAAGAAAGAAAACTTTAGTTAGAAGTAATATAAGTGAAACATTTTAGGTATTTATGCTCCACAAAACTGATGATTTAATTGAAGATTTTGTGTCCATCATAAACAATGATGATGTTAGAAAAACAAGAATATAACTCACAAAATATTATAAATTTCCTTGGAAGATACTTGTAAAAATATTATAAAAACTAATATAATAAAATGACACTTATTTGATTAAATGTATGTAACTATAGTGCATAACAATAAGTCTCATTAGACAAAAAAAAAAGATTAATCTCATAAAATAATTCTTATATGTGCTTCTCTGACTTAAATAATGCAATAAATTGAGTAAAAAAAATGCAATAAATTGAGTAAAAAAAATAATGCAATGTGCCACACGATAAAATAAAAAAATTAGATTTTTTATTAAAAAAATCCGAAGAACATTTAATTAATTTTAACATTAAAAACCATGATATAAATTTCCGTGTACCATATGTGAAGATCTGTTGAATTAAAAAATGAGAGAAGTCAGCTTTGTATCTTTTGGAACTGATTGAACAGATTATAGAACTTAAGCAGGAAACTTCCTAAAAGTTATGGCTAAAAATATGTTTAACTGAAAGTGAAAAATTATAACTTTTTTAATCTTGGATTGAGAATTTTAAAATATGTATTGGTGTATATCCAAATTTTTAACGTATATGCTTCATCTCAATATATGAGAAACTTCTTAGAAATTTCTCCATCATTTGTGAATCTATGGAATCAACCAGCCAAAAATATACGACAAATTTATAAATAAAAAATACTAATAATAGATAATATACACTAGTAAGAAAGAAAGAAAGAAAAAATTGAAAGTATATCATAACACAATAGTACTAATAATACTAAGAAAATCGTAGATACTATACAAATAAAAACAAAAATAAACCTTCAAATTAAACATTTGATCATACATTTAAATTTCACAAAGGTAGAAAAATAGTCTCTGCAATTACACACAGAGAATATCCAATTTACTTAAAAAAAATTACTCATTTAATTACTTTTATTAAAGAGATGATAATAGTTTATTATAATTTTAAAGTAATCAAATACTGAGAGAGTGATAATTTAGAGATGTAATTGAAGAAAAAAACAAATTATGAATATGAAATACCTGAAGAAGGTGTGTTCTGAATGTAGCTGCTACTAGTCCGTTGATTTGTAATCAAACGGTGTCGATCAAAGAGCTGAAAAAATCCAGTGATGCACCCAATTTGCTTCTGCAAATCTTGTTTTTCATCCTTCTTACATTTCAAATCTTTTCCAGCCATATTCACTTCCCTTCAAATTTCAACTCTTCTATATCCAAATTTTTCTTCTTATCTTCTTTTCTATTTAGCAATAATAATGCCCCTATTGAATGTAAAAGAAAAAAAAAAGACTTTTTTTAATTCAATTGAAGTAAGAGAATTTGATTCAAAATTGATGTTTTCAAATGAGAAATATAGTAATAGTTAGATTTTAAATTGCGGTTGCAGAGCCTCAAAATTATTTCCATTGCAATTGCCACCCGTAATTTAAAACCAATAATAATATACATTGACAAAAATTTGCATATATAAGTTGGATGGAGTACTTGATCATGCAAAATAAAAAGTTTATTTTCACTTGAGGTTGATTTTTGTGATTTACAAACTATATACGACACTAACACTTTTAATTGAAGGAGTGTATGATATTCAACACTTAATTCATTTTCGTAAATTATTACTTGTGTCGATGTGTGAATATCAGTGTCATGTCTGGTCAGATAGCTTTAAAATGTGTATGCATGTGAAGAGAAGAGAACGTTGTTGAAAGGATGGGAAAAATGAAAGAGATAAGAAAGAGAATGAATACAAGTGGAGAGAATATCTACTGCAAAAAACAAAGAAGGAAAAGAAAAAGCAATTCCAAAATGCTACTACCTTCTGTAATGTTGAGTATTAACAATAAACAAAACTGAATATAGATTTGAGAAACCCAAGAAGAGATGTTTTTGGTTTCTCTGTCTGAGTTAGGAGACAGAATACTTTTAATTTTACTGTTTTTTGTTTTTGTTTTTGTTATCTCAAGAAAATGCAGAGAGGGTTGTGTTAGGAAAGAATTATGGTGTATTATTATTTATAAATATAAAGGGTAAATGAAGAAAAATATAGGTTGCTTAGAATATAAGATGTAGTAACAACCTTTTATTAATTTACATTACGTAAGAGAGATAAAGAAAAGATGCTTGGAATTTGGAGTGGAAAAATATGAGATCAGATTTCTTGAGGTGATAATAATAATTTTTTTTTTAAATGGATTCTATGTGGTTTGATATTAACAATTTAAGATATATGAAGTTATTTTCGATATCAAACGGTTCATATTTTAATTTTAAGTTGTAAAATTAAAATATCAATTGTTCGACTAAAAATCAAACAAATGAAATTGCATTATAGTGTAAACATACATTTAAATTTTTATTTGACTACAAAGATTTTAGGCTTGAAATTTATCTAATAATTTATTTATGTAATTTGTTGGATAGAGATTGAGTGACTCATGTGTTGACTTCAATAAATTAAAACTTATAATCTCAATTATTTGATCTTCATCAATAGTTATATCATTGACCGTAATAAATTTAATTCCTATAATCGAAGTGTCTCAATTCCTCCACTTGAATGTATTTTGCTACAATAATTCAACTAATTTGTTGGATAGCGATCAGATAACTCACATTGTAACAATGACAAATTAAAACTCAATTTAAGTATTTAATTTTCACCAATGGCTAAATTACTGTAGAAAATTTTCTTCCAAAGATTTAAACTTCTCAATTATTGCACTCGAATGTATTCACTCATCAATAAATTAAGAACGCTAAATAAAAATTGAAACATTAATATTTTAAACTCAGTAAATTCAATTTATAAAATAAATTTATCATATAAATCACTGTTTTAGAGATAGATGAAATTCTCAATTTCACAAAAGAAGAGAAGAGAGAGGAGGTTAATAAAAAAATTAAAATATGTTTTTAAGTATCTATGAATTTGGTTAGGTATTGGTATCTCTAAGATAAAATTAATTGAAAATTTAAATTATTTAAAATAATTGAATCTAAAATATAGACGTGGCATTGTATGATTGGTTAATAGATGAGGTAATCAATCAATCTTCTTTAAGTATGAGAAGATTGATCATAAAAAATCAAATGAAATCCTTAATAAAAGAAACAAAAGAAAGAGGGGAGAGAAAGTTAAGGGGAAGTTGTGTATGTGAATGTGTGGGTTAGATATTCTACTATATGGTCATTTCGTTCCACCATGTGAACAAAATAACGTGGGTGGGTCTATTGCTTGAACCTCTCTTCTTTAGCATGTGGTGTTTGTCAGAAATGAAAAGAAAAAAATTCAACAGGTGGAGAAGTGGATTTGTATATACTCAATTGATAACAAAATTGAATAATAATTAGTGGAGTGGATAGAGATATATTCAGTTAAAAAAGCTGCAAGATCAAAAGCACTTGCTCAACTAGGGGGATTTTTTTTATATATATATATTTATACTAAAATATTCCGCTTCTAGATAATATTACCTGCCTGCGTACTAGAAGTGATTTTGTTTTATTTTTTTAGTTGTTTTAATAATTATTATATAATTTTAATAATTGTTATTATTTATTTAATAAATTAAAAATAATTAAATTAAAAAATAATAATAACAATATATTAATAATAATAATAAATAATAATAATGATTATTATTAAAAATAATTATAATTAAAAATAGTAAATTATATTATAAATTTCAAAGGAAATAAATTAAAAAGAAAAAAATATTAATAACATGAAACAAGATACATTAAATTCACTAACAAAAATATATAGAGAAAAAAAACATCAAATTTATACTATTGATGTCTACTTAAATGACTTTTAGTTCCATATCTAAGATGTCGTCGAACTCGCCTAACATAGAATATATGATTTGATTTAAACATCACACTAAATTATTTGTATCTGTCAAACAATATCTCTGTGATCCCCATTTCAATCCACGTCATATCCTTATGTATCTACTACATCCTAGATGTAGAATTGAAAGTCATTTAGGTGGACATCAATAATTTATTATTTTATATTTTAACTATTTCTAATTATAATCATTTTTAATAGGATAAATATCACCTATAGCCCCTTAACTTAATTTCAGTTAACGTTTTAGTCCTTTATCTTTTTTTTTCTCCAATTTGTTCCTTTATTTTAATTTTAAGTGACAATTTGATATTTTATGTTTTAAAATATCAACAATGTTATCCTTATTTTTTTGCAAAAATTCATCAAAAATTTCAAACAAACCCCATAAAATTAATTATCATCCTCAATATAATACAATTTCATCAAATTCATAACTTAAATCTTTAAATAAACTCATATTTTCATCTCTAACAACATCAAATAAAGAATAACAAATATGAGTTTATTTGAAGATTTGAGTGACGAATTTGATAAAATTTGTTTTATAATAAAGAATATAATTAATTTTATGGGTTTTATTTAAAAAATTTGATGAAAATTTGAATTTTTGTAAAAAAAAAATAGATAACATTGTTGACATTTTAAAACATAAAAGATTTAATTGCCACTTAAAATTAAAATAAAGAACTAAATCGAGAGAAAAAAAAACAAAGGACTAAAACGTTAACTGAAATTAAGTTAAGGGACTATAGGTGGTATTTACCCTTTTTAATAATAATTAGTTTTAATTATTATTATTTATTATAATTTATTAATGTATTATTTATTAATTTAGTTATTTTTAATTTATTAAATAAATAATAACAATTATTAAAATGACATAATAATTATTAAAACGTCAAGAACTAAAAAATTACTCCTAATGCGAGATCGCTTCCCGGGCCAGCGACCTTCAACTAAGTTAGAAAAAAACTATTCCTTCAGTTGATCGCTCCATGGACGTCTTCCTATTGACTAAAAAAATAGAGATAATATTAATTGAGAGGGAGTATTTTGATGTAAAAAAAAAAAGAAGATATATAAATAAAAACTCTCAAACTAGGGATGTTACACTCAAATCAACCTTATTAATATTATACTCTATTGGTATGATTTTAAATTGAGAAAACTATCTAACTATTTCGATTCTTGAAATTGTAATCCTGGAATAAATAGTATTTTAAATTTATAAAATAACAAATTAGTCTATTAAATTAAAGAGTAATAATCAGATTAAGTTTTTCTTCAAAATATCATTTTGGTAAAACTATTTATTAAAATCAATTAAAGACATATGGATTTGAATAATCTTTTGTTGTATATAAAAAAAAACATAAATTTTTTTCAATTGTAGCGGTGCAAAATTTGAAAATAAAAGATAAATAAAAGATAAGAAATTAAATTATTATTTTGTAAATTTAAATGATTAAATTGAAACAAAATTTTACAATTGCAATGACCAAAATGTTGGTGTGTTTATTCTAAGTTACAATTGCTAGTACATCGCAAATCTTTATATTACAATAAATTGATAGAAACTACATATGATGTGGCCACAACTATAATTTCAATGTCGTTGCAAATACTCTAAAATATTTATATTACCAATATAATTGTGCCTGGCTATTAGTTCATTTTGCCAGCAAAAGAGGCTTATATTATTTTGGTGATGAAGTATTTATTACATGAGTGCTACATTTTACCTTATATTTTTGAGGAATTGCATTTGCAGAGTAGAGTAACATAAATACATATGTTGAATTCTTTTAAAGGGTAAAATTTTAAACCTTACACTGCCATTGTGAAAAAAGGAATTGGATAACATTATAGGAAAAGGAATATTAATAGCAATGTTGTACATGTTACCAACCTAAAAAGTTGGAGAACTTGTTCAGTACCACATCAATATATTGTTGGTTATGTGCTCTTTGGTTGATACATTTCAGCAGAAGAGTGGTCCTGAATCCTGATATTTCAATGTGTTCCTCTTCCACATGTATATTTGGACCATTAGCATATCCAAAATAATTAATCTATCTATTATATTATAATATGTACAGTCCCAAATTTTATCCACAACAATTCATTTTTATCTATATTATATATTTTAATATTTGTCAATTCACAAATTTTTTTTATATGATATCTTTCAAACACATTATTTATTCCATCTTCTAGTTTCTTATTCTATTTTGTTTTACTAATGCAAATTCTTTTATTTGTCCATCTAAGTTAAGTTATTCTATAAATTTTGCAACTTCAACTCTAATTTATCACTCAATGTCTCGTCAATACACTTAAATGTTTTAATTATTTATCAAAGTTTTCATTTTAATAAATCATACAATAAAGAACAAACCACCCAATATCCGTAAAACATTACGATACAAGTTCAACTACATACACAATAAAGATCAATATATTATTTTTTAACCACTATGTTGTATTTAGTTCAAGTAACTTACCCATGATAAAAATATTATGAAATGCAACCAAGCCAAATTCATTTCAACGTGGTTGTCAATTATTGGTAAAAATCATATATCTCGGATTGCATAGGAGGTAAGTTTTTTCTCCTATGAGGATGAATGTGTCTCTCATAACATTTTTTTTTTTTAATAATTAGAAAACACAAATCACAATTGAAACAAAATAAATATGAATAATATTAAATATTTAAAAATAAATAACTTCTAACTATTTCACTAACTTTTAATCAATTCATTATTTACTTGAAAACTTCATGCGGCTTAAAGATCCACCAACTCTTCTTACCCATGATTTTGTAACTCACTCTTGAAATTTCTTGACTATAGCAAATAATTATTTGGAAATTTATTTTGATTCTAATTATTTAGATGAGACAATAGTTAAAATTATTAAAACTGTTCTTCATCCAAAATACTATAACTATAGAATTTGATTACATTATCTATTGAATTTTCAATTGACCAAATAGTTGTGTAGCAAACATTTCTATCATATAAAAAATGTTATTATCATTTAAGATTTTGAACCTTAAAATATTTATATTTTGTTTTGTAGTGCTTCTTCTATATATATCACCTATATTTGCATACATAAATAATTGTTTTAATGCTTTGAATATAATTATGAACATTATTTTTAACACATCACCACTCATAAAAGAATATTATAATAC
>JBBPBT010000959.1:2403167-2420753 GCA_037974875.1 Cicer bijugum | reverse complement strand
CACATATAAAAAACAAAATTAAAGACAAAGACTGCATCTTTAAAATTACAAAATCTTATAAATATTCTTATATTTTAGTAATTTGTATGACTTGTATTAGTCAACAAAGTTTTATGTTTTCTTTTATACTAAAGCAAACTTAGCTTTTATATAATTATTCAAAAATATATCTATCTTTTGAGACATAAATGCTTGAGTATATTTTTCTCTAAAAATAGCATTTATTGTAAATTACATATAGTTTTTGTATAATCACTTATATATTAAATTCTATCATGCAATGTACGGGCTAACATCCATTTGGAGATTAAAATAAGATATATATATTTTTCTAACCTTTTATATGTTTCTAAACAACCACAATTCATTATGAAAAGTACACGTTTAGAAGGCAGAAAAACCATGATTTTGTTTATAGAAGAATACTTTCAGAAAACAAAAAAGTGTGTAGTCTTCCATATGTGTACTTCCAATACATATTTTTGGATTTGAATCCTATCAATCCAAATCCTTATTCTCTCTCAATCTTCTCTGTTTTTCTTAATTTTATTTGTTTTTGTTAAAATTTTACATAAATTCAAAATTATTTATTATATTTTTTAATGAAAAAATTGAAAAAATGCTAAATATTCCGACAGGGAACACACACAAAAGCAAAGAATTGCACTGTTCTACATTTATAATTACCTTCTTATCCATAATTTATTTTCTATTCATCTATGGTCAACTTTGTCCTTCCTTTGTCAAATTTTCTTTTGATACTTATTTGTACAATAGTAAGACTCTTTTGAGTCAACCTCATAGAGCAAAAGTGGTTGTGCCGTGAATTTATTTTTTAGTACAAAATATGATAAATTATTATTAATATTAAAATTTACAAAATTTTATTTTATTTTTAATATTTTAGAAATATCTTATTATAAACTATCTGTCATTTTATTACATCATTAATCCTTTAAAAGATACTTTAAATTTATGATTCAAAGATAAAGTAAATTAGAAAAATAATTTGTTTGATCACTACCAACGTCAATATTACGACTGCATCACGTGATGCGGTTTGCATTTTGAATCGTTAAGCCTTATAATAATAATTTTTCATATAATCAGCCATGACCTAATGTAAAGATTAGATTTAACTAATGATGTTAATTGAAAAAGTTTTACACTATCTAGTTCTTGAAAAACAACAAGTGCAGCACGAATCCTCAGTAATTTCAAAAAAAATCTATGTAGTTTTTTATGGTGTAAATAAGATAATTAGCTGCAATTTTATCCTTAATCTAGGGAATGGAAAAATCGAATTTTACTTAACAAATTCAGTCACTAATATCTATTAAGTTAGTTGCTATATTATCTTGTAAATAGGATAATTAGTTGCAGTCTTATCTTATAAATTGAAGATTATATATAGAAGCAATCTTCATCATAGTAAATCAGAAAATATTCAATCAATCAACATAAGTTTTTAATATAGCTTCCAAGCCTAGAGATCCAAAGAAAGATAAGGAGAAAAACCATCCCTCTTTTATCCCAAATCCTACATTTTCTTTGAATTCCCCTGATTATCCAAGGACATTGCTTGTTGTTGTAACCCTCAAAGGAGACAACTAATGTATGTGAGCTAGGGAGACAAAAACCTCCTTGCGTGCGAAGATAAAGCTTGGCTTCTGTAAGACCCATTATCATTTGTCTAGAATATGATAATTTGACCCATACACCTTAATAAAACAGAGGTAATTAATAATAAATAACAAATTAGAATTACCATCATAACTGAAAACTACATTCATAAATATAGTTTACAACTTGTTTAGTAGATTCATAAAATATTACATCAACAAAACAACTACGATTAACTGATTACATCATAAAACAAAATATTAAAATCTAATTCCACGAGTTTGGAACTGATCTTCTGATGTTGATTTCATGTCTCATGTTCCTCCAGCTGCTAAATAAAAATAATAATAATAATAATAATTGGGGTGAGATAAAATATCTCAGTGAGCTCTAAAAATAAAAGGAAGGAATAATCTCAAGGAATTTCTTTCCATAAAAGTGCATAAAACGTAAAAAAAATAGTTATACATGTATATATATATATATATATATATATATATATGTTGTTAAAAACGTATGCATGACCTCAAATCTTTTCCTTTGAAATAAGGAAAAGTCGTTCAATATCTTAATGTGGGTCACTAAGATAATTGAGTCCTGATTGGTAGAGGTGGTCTGGCCAAACCCCAATCAGCGTCTTGATTGTTCTCCTTTATCTGTTATTTCATGCCTGAAATAACCTAAATGTCCCACCGTGAATAAGGCCATGCATGCTCTTGCATGCTCTGATAAATGATATTGGACAAAACTTACATGTTTTGTATGAAATGCACTTATTATATCTTATATAAAATGTATCATTTATCCATAACAATAATCAATAAATTAGACAAATTCAGAATGTAAATCTATAGTCAGAAAATAGAAACAATATTAGAATCGTGAAAGTAGTAACAACTTCATAACTCAAACATAATAAAAAGTTATATATATATATATATATATATATATATATATATATATATATAAATTATTTATATATATTCATATATAAATAATGAAGCCATTCCAATTTCTTAAGAATTTTATTCATTCTTGCAAATCACACAGTAGAATATTTTCAGCACAATGGTCACTAATAATTATCGATGAAGGGTCAGATTACTTTAGAAAATTCCAAAAAATTTCCTTGAAAGCTAACTCAATTTAAGGACATAATGCAATTGATCTCATTTCAAAATTTGAAACCTATAATTTAGGAAAAATCACGCACTAAGACTAATTTACACACGCTGCAGAAAGTCTCCATCACAAAAGTCATTAATAATTATTGAAAAATGGTTGAATGGCAATAGAAAACTTTAAAACTTTTTCTGAAAGTAGGTAACTCACCTATAAACACAACATAGTTGGTCTCATCTCAAAATTCCAAATCAATAATTCATGAAAAATCTGATTCTAAGACTTGTTTACATAGTTTTGTTTTTATTTAGAAAACCAAACTTAAATACAACAATTCTCCTGCAATAGTTCTCGTAGTATTTTCATCAAACACCTCTCATGCATTGAATATTTGGGATAAAAATAGAATTTTCTCTCCACTAGTAAAGAAAACCACATGCACTTAAAATCATCATTCTAACAGAAATTAAAGTAACATAATACAATTTCACAAACACATATCAGAGGCAACAACAACAGTAACAAGCATAAATCGTGCTCGACAAGCATAATCACATTAAATATAGTGATACACATATAATTAAATTTTTCCTAATACATAATTCATTCACAAACATCACAACCATAAACAACAGTTTACTGATTTGAAAAAAAAATGAAAGAAAATGGGGTTGAAGATTTGGGAGGATGAGGGAGGTGCTTCGAAGCAGAAGGAACGCAAGAATTGAAGAGTGCTTGTTTTCTGAATAAGAAAAAAAAAACAACTATGCTTAAAATGTAGAGGGGAAATTATGTCATTGCCCTTTATTTGTCCAAATATTACAATAATGCCATTTCGTGTTTTTTTTTTAACAAATAAACAAATTATTTTATTTTAAAATTAACGATTTTAAACATTAACTTCTATACTTAACAAAACAAAGTAGATAGGTTGTTACAGCTTCATAAATGAAAGAATCAAGAAACCAAAATTTGATTTAATGGATTTCCCGAGTTGGGAAAAAGTTGACTCCATGGCCATGGTGTGGATCATCAACGCCACTTATCCAACTGAAGGTGCAAAAATAAGAAGAAATTAAATTGTGTTTGACTAAGTTGATAACTTTATCATTATTTGACCAAACTGGTTCAGGCTTGATGATTTATTTGGAATAGAGACAATAACAAAACTAAAAAGTTCAAGAATAAAGTGACACAAATAATTTATCATAGTTCATCACTAACTTGGTTATATCCAGTCTCTTCACTTAGAATGATTTAATCCACTAATTCAACAACTTGAATTACAAAACACTTGATCCTCCAACTCAGTCTACTTAAACAATCTAACAACCCCAGACTTTTGAGGAACATACACCTTGACTATACTAACCAAGTCTTCTCAACACAATCTGATAACCCCTGATTGTTGAAGGCACGCTAACAACACTATCGAGTTTGAATACAAAGGTTTGGAACTTGATTAGTTGCTTCTAACAAGCTGATTATAACAATGACCATCACACTCTAAGACAAACACTTAGAAAATATTTTTCATTCGAACAAGTATTTTTCTCTTTAAACTCTAAGATGAATTTGGAATTTTGAGCTTGAGTTCTTAAAAAAAATTCTGATTTTTTTATGATTTTCTTCTTCATCCTTGAATATTTATTGATAAATAAAATTAGGGATTCAATTTAGTCCTTGTTTGATTCTAAATTGTATCTTTATTCGTAGTTTGATAAACAATGATCTTATTCAAAAATAATTCTTAGCAAGATGCTTTTAGATAATATGTTATTTAGCTAATTCTTTATTTATGAATCCAATTTGAGCAATTCTTCTAGATTGATTATGTTCGTATTTTGTTCAGATTGAGTTTGTAAATTCTTCAAATGAAACGTCCTTCTATTGTTTGGTTTGATCTAGGCGGAAACATAATGTTGGACTAGTTCTTGAACTTTAACAAGTAGGAATATGACTAAGTCTAATTTAGTATTTTTTTTCTTTGTCAAAACATGAATTATATGCACCTTCTTGTGAGTGTTTCTTCTTGTAAACAATTCTTGATCATATCTTCTTGTAAATAATTCATATCTTTTTGTAGATAAATATTGATCAAATCTTCTTGAAATAATTCATATTCTTGTGATAAATCTTCATCAAATCTTCTTGTAAATAATTCATATAATCTTGTAGATAAATCTTTGATCAAATCTTCATGTAAATAATTCATATCTTTTTGTAGATAAACCCTGATCAAATATTCTTGTAAATAATTCATATCTTGTTGTAAATAAATCTTGATCAAATTCTCTTGTATATAATTTATATCTTATTGTTGATAAGATGTTGATCATATATTCTTCAAATTTTGATTATATCGTCTTTTCAACTTGGTTAAAGATTTTCTTGAATTATAAATCTGAATCAAATCTTAGTTTAGGTTGTCTTCAAAAACTAGAATCTTTTTTCATACTTTATGAAATCAAATATATTTTTCTCATAAAATAATTTTGTTAACATCAAAACTCTATGTATAAAACCAACTTGGTTCCAACACCAACTCATCACATAAACATCTCACACACATCCATGACTAAGGACATATGATTCGATCTAGAAGAACGTTTTTTGTTAATCAACACTCTAAGAGTTCACCATCTTTGACACACACTTCTTTTGCTAGAAAAAGAAAGTGATGAAAGTGTAATTAATTACTGTATCAAGTTTAAAGTATGTTCGAAAAACTAAATGAATTTTAGCCTCTTTCGCAATGTAAATATGGAGCCTCGAAACTCTTGACGCGACAAGAGGAAGACCACTGTGTTCATATATTTCTTGGAGGTCTTGACAACATTCAATTCACTCACGTTAATGCCATAATCCTCAACTCCGACCCATTATCCACCATCTATCACGTTTCCAATCAATTGCAGAGAGAATAGTTGTGATTCATCTCTAAAAAAAAAGATAAGAATGTGAAGATGAATATTGGTTCATCTTATTCGTTAAAAGGAGATCGATAAAGGGGCAAGACAGTTATTTGAAACCTAAATGCGATCATTGTGGCAAATTAGGAACATCAAAGCTAAGCTCTTTGAATTACAAGATACCTAGTACACTGGGATTTTTGTTAGACAAAACAAGAGCATAGACACAACAACCTATCATTTGACATTCACAAATGGGACATCCTTCAACTCAAGCTCTTCAAAAAAAAAAAATCCATGAAATTAGTTGCAATTTAAATTCCAATGAAGACAAATATTATGATATATGTCATAAATCCAGACAATGTAGACTTCTTTTTACTCATAGTGATAATAAAGTTGATGAACCTTCCCATCTCATTCATTGTGATTTTTGGGGAAAATATAACACTACTGCTCACAATGGTTCTCTCTATTTTTTCATTATTATTAATGATTATTTAAGAGTTACATGAGTATACATAATGAAGTACCAAAATGATACTTTGGAGATGCTTCAAAAAAATTACAACATGGTCAAACGACACTTCAATGTCAATGTGAAAATGATATGAAGTGATAATGGGATGGATTTCACAAACTCTACATTTCAAAATACCTTCACCGGGAGGGAATAATACATGAAACCTCATGTGGTACCACTCCTAAATAGAATGGACATGTTGAGCGAAATCATCGATATATTCTTAACATAACAAGAATTCTTCGTTTTGAGGCCAACCTTCCCATTGGATTTTGGGGAGAATGCACTTTCAACACCATGCATCCTCATTAAGAGAATCCCCACAATAGAAACACATGCAACACCCCTTACAAAATGTTGTAAGGTAAAACTCCTAGTCATGATCATTTAAGATTATTTGGTTGTCTACGCTGTGTAAAAAACTCAGCCAAACAACATGAAAATTTTGCACCTAAAGCACAAAATTGCATGTTTGTTGGCTACCCACAAGGTCAAAAAGGGTGGGGAGTCTATAATTTGGAAACACGCGAGTTCTTTGTCGCTCGTGATGTTATCTTTCATGAGAATGTTTTTCCTTATAATTCCAATGCACAAAACAAGATCACAAATTCCAACATACTCATATTCATCAATGACCACATTTGAATATATACATGTTACAGCTGAGGAGGAGTGCTCTCATGATACTTTGAAAAAATGAGGAACACCATTCTAATGCTAACAAAAACCTAATTCTTGAACCACACACACGACATCCACCTTGCTACCTTAAAGACTACGACTGCAACATGATTACTATAAACCCTTCTTGCATGTCACCAAGTTCCAACATCTCTTTAGGAACATTCTATCCAATTTGTAAGTTTGTTAGTTAAGCAAAATTTTCACCAAAGCACATACACAAGCCATGAGACATCCTGAATTATGTGAAGCCATGAAGCAAGAGCTAAGATCATTGGAAGAAAATCATACTTGGAATATGAATCCTCTCCCACAAGGAAGAAAGGTGGTGGGATGCAAGTGGGTAATCAAGATTAAATACAAACCAGCTGGTGAGATTGAAAAGTATAAGGCACAACTCATGGCTAAGGGC
Organism: Cicer bijugum; assembly: GCA_037974875.1. Lineage (NCBI taxonomy): Eukaryota > Viridiplantae > Streptophyta > Magnoliopsida > Fabales > Fabaceae > Cicer > Cicer bijugum. The sequence continues at coordinate 2,413,480 of JBBPBT010000959.1, read as the reverse complement.
TTTACAGAAGTTGAAGGAGAAGACTTCAACAATATGTATAATTTCAGTAGCAGTGACAAAACGTTGTGAACTTCATTAAATGGTTGTCAGCATATTTAGACGAGGAGGTATACATAGTTTTACCATTAGGATACGATACATCATCTTACCAAGGAATTTTATCTTATAAATTGAAGCCTATATATAGAAGAAATCTACATCATTGTAAATAATAAAATATTCAATCAATCTAACATAAATTTTCAATTGGCAAATTGCCAATCCAACCTAATAATTTCACTAGAGAGAAAACAATGTTGAGATTTTTTCACAAGTAAGGTTAAGAGAAATATATTTATTGCATACGATGACCATGATAATCAAAATGGTATACATAGAATGACTTATCAAAATAGATAGATACATAGTTCAACCATATATTATAGTACTTCATAAATATATTTTGTTTATAAAAAAAATGATGATAGCATTTCATACAAGTTGTAACACCCCAAAAATTGTATATCTCATTTATTCTTATTTTTATTAATAATTTATTTATTTTTATTTTTATTATCGTAATTCATATAATTATACTAATATCTTAGATCTTATTTAATAAAAAATGATTGTTAGTTATTCAAGTGAAGTTTAGTTTAGGAAGTTCATATTACTGTGTTTGTTATAGTTGGGGAATAAATTAGAAGTAAACTCAATAGAATTCTCAAGTTCAACTTCTAGTAGCCTATTACATTGTTATTATAAACTTTTATAAGTTTATATTAAATTTACAAATTTTCGCGTATTCCATGGTTTGAATGGAGATTACTCATATGGTATCATTATATATATACTATATTATTATTATAGTTATTTATATATATAGAGTTCATTCTCGCTAGATGAACTCTCCGTCTATATATGACGGGAGTGAGGGATAAGTAACGGTAAGTGGGACACCACTTACGGATTTAATTATGTCCAATCTTACCAAAATAGGTTATTCAAATAGAGGACATTGGGTGAAACCTATGTAGTCTTTATGACTTACTTGTTATGTTGAGTTTAAGTCATTAGATTACTCATGTCTAGTGGCTTAAAGTGTTTGAAATATTTGAGGCTAGAGGTAGAAGAAGTATTTGAATGTAGCTTATGAAGAAATCATATTATCTTAAATTGAAGTATAGTTAGCTGAAAGGATTTTTCATGCTTAGCATATCAGCTTGGCTAGGAAATATCAATAATTGTTTTTATTAAATCTATGTTACTAATTTTTATACTCACTATATTGAGGGTGGTGTTTTCTAAGTAACAGGTAAACATTGAAAGTCTGAGGAGTATCTGGATTTACTCACCAGTTCTTCAATGTCATGAGTCGAAGTCATAGTTTAATTAAGTCTCATTTGAAATTTGTTTTAAAATCGTAAGTATTTAGATATTTATGAATTAAAATTTTTTTGTTTCATCTGCATTGTGTATATTTTTGTTTCATTCTTGTTAAAAAAATTAGGTGTTACACGGGTGGTTTAATGAAACAATATTTCAAGCCCCACCCTCCACTAACTGTCTAAAATAAGGTAGAAAAGACAAACAAAATTAGAAAAATGGGTTGAAATTTTCATCTCACTACTGCTCCACCACATGTTGGCTAGTTAGTATACTACCAATAAAAGAATATAAGAAGTGAGTGTTATCAGGTTTGCTACCAATGCAAGACAGATCTCAAACACATTAATTTTGAAAATGGAGTAATGTTACTTCTTATTTGTTATACGAGATTCCCAAATGAAGACTTGAATTACACAAATTTTCAGCTTTGGAGAAGTTGGTAATTCTAATATATACGACAAGTGAAGGTACAAACACGAGAAAGGGGGTTGAACTGTGTTTTTCAAAGTTGATAGTTTTTGATAATTTATAAATAAATAAAAAATTAGTTCAGTTTTGGTGACTTTCATGAAGTAGAAGCAATCGGATTTAGAGGCAACAAGCTATAAAAGCATAAATAATTTGACATGTAGATTTATCTTGGTTCACCATTAACTTGACTGCATATAGTCCCTTTATTTAGAAGACTTTAATCCACTAATTCAAAAACCTTGAATTACAAAGCACCTGACCCCCAAGCTAGTCTTCTTAAACAGCTTGACAACCTCAGACTTTTGAGGAACTAACTTCCTTGACCCTACAAGCCAAATCTTCTCCTAACAACCTGACAACCCTAGACTGAAGAAGGAACTAAACCACTATCGGTTTGGATACAAAATATTGGAACTTGAGTAGTTGTTTCTAACAAAGTTGATAATAATAATAATAATAATAATAATAATAATAATAACTTTCACACTCTAAGAAAAGAACACTTAGAAAATATTTCTAACTTCAACAAGTGTTTCTCTCTTTGAACTCTAAGACTACTCTTTTTTTCTTTATGATGATTTTCTTCTTCCGCCTTGAGTGTTTATTTATAGTTAAAACTTGGACTTCAATTTAGTCTTTGTTTAATTTTGAATTGTATTTTGTACAGATTGCGTTTGTAAATTCTTCAAATTGATTATGTTCCTTTTTTTTTTTGTTTAGGTTGAGATTGTACATTCTTCATATTGATTTTGTTTGTATTTTGTTCAGATTATATTTGTAAATTCTTTCGATTTATTATATTCATATTTTGTTGTAGATAAATCTTGATCAAATCTTCTTCAAGTCTTCTACAAATCTTAACCATATCTTATTTCCTATGCTTTGAAGTTAAATATATTGTTCTCATAAAATATTTTTGTTATCATAAAAACTCTTATGTGTAAACTGAACTTGGGTCCAAAAACAAGTAAATCTTAAGATAATTCCACTAGACACTTGAGAGAAATGACTTGTAGTTTATAAAAGGTCGAAATAGTATTTTAATATTTGTAATAAATTATAGTATTTTTTTATTTTAGTCTCAATTAAATTTTGTGTTTGAACTAATTCTTGCAAATTCAAAAATTGTTGTTTTTAGTCTTGACGATAATTTATTGTGTCTTGTGGCATGATTTTGTTGTGTTGTGTATGACATCAGATGCTTATAGCAACATATTTTGAATTTGCAAAGACTAAAGTACAACATAAAAACTTATAAAGACTAAAACCAAAAGACATTATAATTGTTGGAACTAAAATCATATTTAAACATTTATAAAAATATCCAACTGAATCGTTACATAACGTGGAAAGGATATAAACTGGAAATACACATGTCATTAATGTATGCCTTTCTTGAAACCTTGGAGAGTAAAGGTGTATATAAGAAGTACGATTTTTTTTTAATGAAAACTAGAAGATGGAAAGAGTTTGATTTTAAGACAAAAAAGCTTCAAAAAATGAGCTAACACTAAGATCTACTCACATTTAATGGAGTTCCTATTGGGGAGTCTGGAGGAGCATCGAAAACAACAATAGGAGAACAACAAGAGACCTTAACACTACATCTCTACCAAAAACTTTAAGACATTAGGTTTATGAGTCATCTCTCTTATATATCTAACATTTAGCTCTTTCATAATCAATGTGGAACTTAACCAACTCAACAATCTCTTGCTCAAGTGTGAATCTTCTACATTCTATACTTACACCACTATTACGAACGACACTCACCTCTTGACTACACCGCTAGAAAGACTTTCGATACAAGGATCCAACATTAGGATCCACTCCTGCTCCCTACCAAGCCAAACCATGGCCCTAATACCACTTGTTGGGGAGTCCAAGGAGCGTTGGGAGCAGAAATGGACTAAAACTCCATAATCCCTAAGAGACCTTGACACCACATCTCCACCAAAAACCTTAAGGCATTAATTATAAAAAAAATTAATAGAAGAATCAACTTTGGCTTGTGTAAAATTCAAGTCAATCTTGATATTTGGATTACACAAGGTGTTGATCAATACATTGACATTGGTTGACATTGATGTAAGATGTGATGTTAAATTATATTGATTGTTGGATAACTTAATGAGAAAGCCAACATGGAAGTTGTCCCATAAATTTTTCATTTTGGTTTCGACATGTAGAAGAAATTCTTGGAGTGGTTTATCTTCAAATGAAAATTCTTAAAGTGGTTTAACTTAGAGTGGAATATAGTTTTTATGGTTGAGTATGATAATTATTTTGAACTATGATTATTAGTGTAGATAATGAAAGTTGAAGATGCATTAGTATCAATCGGAGTGGAGATTGTTATGTTTGATTGAAATTGAGGATTTGAAAAAATCTCATATTACATGGAATTGTAATAGAGAGCTCAAGCTTATAGATATAATTAGTTATTTTTTATTACAATTAGCACCAGTCACAAATAATTTGATTCTTTTCTCTTATACTTTTGTGTAAGAGTGTCTTGAAATATATTTCAAATATTTGCTTTGAAAAGTGTGATTGTATTAGAGGTCATGAGGATTTTATAAGAGAAAACTATGTGTTGTAATAATTTTTACACAACGTTGTTATCTCCTTGTTGTTATCTAATTATCATTAAACAATAGTTATTGTTCTTTTCCAACTGTTTTTAAATTATTTTCTTGTATTATAATTATCATTTAAATTTCTCTATTTATTTAGTTTCCTAACACTCAAAAGGGTCCCAAGATGTGACCACTAAAAATGGGATTGACCAGATGACAGACGTTTTAAACCTTGATTTCATGATCTTATCCTATAGTAAGTCACATAAGAAGAGAGACTTTTCTACCTTACATGTGCAAAGTATTTCTCATATCTTACACGTGCAAGGTAGATATGTGTTCGGTGCAACCATTTTTTATTAATTAAGTAAAATACAAACACTAAAGCCTTGTTTGATTTAAGTATTAGAAATTGTGTTTTAGTTTATTAAAATTAATAAATTAAAAACTTGTTTGAATTTATTATTTTTCAAAAAAAAATTATAAAACTTTTTTTTTATTATACTGTTTTAAAAGTAAAAACCCAAAATAATTAAGATATATTTTGCTTTTTTTTCTCTATTTACTCTTTGATATTATAAATGAGGACTACAAAACACAATGAGAATTTGTTCTTTCCATGCAAGACAGTAATATTTAACAATTTTAACTTTAGAAAAAAACATTGATACATAAACAATATTAAGCATTTACAAGCAATTAAAACAATGTTATGCAATTAGAAACACATGAGTTCTTCCCCGTAAAGCTAGTTATATCTCCTCCTTCCCAGACAAGTTTTTTTACTTTCACATATTCAAAACAATTTTTAAAACTAAACTTACTAAACGTAGTTTGTTTTTAATTTTTTCTTAAAAGTAGTTTTTAAGAATGGATTTGAAAAAAGTTATTTAAAAATTAAAAAGCAAAACCAAATCAAATCAAACCGTCCCTGATTAATTGATTTTTTTTTTTTTTCTGATTTGGCAGAGCTATGAAATTCAATTGGAAGTCTTTTGCACTTTCTAGATGGTGACAGACTGACAGCCAAAGCTACCAATAAAGAGGTATTAAATTTGTATGATAGTATAATTAAATTAAGAGATATTAATACCGTTACTTAAAATTTCAAAGGTTGTAGATGTTAAATTAATTACTAACACTTAAATTAAAACACAACAACTGAAACATTACTATTTCTCTTTCCCAACATTTTAAGGAGATAAAAAAACATTTTAAAGAAAAAGGATAAGAAGGAAAGAAATTTTACATATATAATTAAATAACTAAATAGATCCTCTCAACAAAATAAAAGAGATAGAGAAAAAAAAAATCTTAGGAGACATGTTACGGGTTTAAACACTAAATTTTATCTTGAAAAAACTCAATTTTTAAATTTTTGAAAAGTTCAATACATAAATTTTAAATATCATTTTTATATTTGATTTTTTAATATATACATTTACGACACTAGTTAAAAAAAGAATAGGGTATAATGATCTATATAAACCGATAAAATAAATAGCTAAAAAATCAATTGTTGATAATTGTGTGAGCCAAATGATTACTATATCAAGTTCTAAATCTTCTTACGGTTCTAAAATTATATCCCAAAACATTAGAGCGGAGAAGATGAGGATTAGGACATAGGAGATTTACACATATTGAAAAGTTTATATCACTATATAAACGAGTGTGAAGTCTTTAGTGAAAAACATGATAAAATTGGATTTAAGTTTTAACTTTTGTCTTTTATATTTTCTACTTGAATTACATTCTGAGTTGATATTTTTACAAGAGTCTCTTCGATTTTATAGTGGTTCTAATACTATTGTCACTTTGGATATAGAGCGGCTTTTCTGTCGTAATTTATTTGATTTGTGAGTGATTTTTATATCATACTTAAGGATGTAATTCTAAAAATATTTCTACAATGCACTGTGATGGGATACCGTTTATAATTGAATTCTATTATCTCGAGAATGTCATGACTCTATTTGTACAATTTTCGATAGTGTTGTGAAACGCTTTAAAAAAAATAATCTATTATGCGACTCAATTATATATTCAATGTTAAAATGTACTTTATCAAAATTGTATTTTTAATCCGAAATCAACGTATGCTATTTAGAAACTAAAAAAATGTGCTTCAAAACAAAATCCTAAACTACCTAAAGAAAGTCTAAACTATTCTAACTTGATTATTAAGCATTCAAATACCTAGTGAACATGCAAACACATACTTAAGGACAATCTCAAACACACACGACGACTTAAAATCCTATCAACCAAACAATGAAGTTGTTATAAAAATTTAAAACAGAAATATTTTTATTAGCAAGAAGGATGCAAGACAAATATCAACTCTCTCAAATATATCTTTATCTCCTAATTTTAATTTGTTAGATGTCGATTCAACTATTTCAATGTTATTCAAAATTAACAATTACTTTTAGTTCTTTTTAAATGTTAAGAACAATGCATAGAGATGCTTTAAGAATTTGACTTAAAAAACCAAACAATGTCCATGTAGAAAATAAAAGGAGCATCGTAAAAGAAGCCCAAATTTGAACATAGAATAAGTTATATGCAAGAAAAATGACCTTCATATCATAAGTTTAAGGCAAATAAATCACTAATCAGCATTAAATTGAAAATTTTGTGCCTCTCCAAAAATTGCAATCAATTCACCCATTTTCAATCACTAAAGAAACTGATTTGACCAATCCTATGTTGCATTAACACAACATATAGGCAGAGCTTAATTTAGGAACATACATAAATATATAATCAAACAAGAAATCTAGCAAATTCATTTGTGAAAAATTTTCTGCAAAATTCAATCTAACAAGATTTTTTTCTCAATATTCTTCAGCCCTTCAATAAAGAGAAAACCCATAATCAAAAAGGGGCATTTAACATACAACTATGAAAAAGTAATCAGTCTGAGTAAGTTGATCATATTCTAATTGAAACAAACCACATTTTTAATTTTCAAGTTGACATGTAGAAAGACTATTGATAACTTTAAGGTAAAATTCCCAAGCTTCACTTGTTTCACTGATACATTCTTGACCAAATGGATGTTCTTCAACATACTTCACCATATTTTCAGCTTTTGCCAATCCATCAAGATATCGTCGTAGATCGCCTCCAACCGCTGTCAGAAAATTACATTTTGTTATTAATAATTCATAGCATAAGGCATAAGCTTTTGAGATCATGAAAAGGAGTACCAACTTCATCAAGATAAGAAATGACAACACACAACTATCAAATATCATAGTATCAATGACACATCGAAACTAATAATAGTTTTAAAAAGTTAAACTAATTAAATGTCACTACATGTGCCAGTTTCAAACTGTACATCACATATACTTTTAATCTGAAGTGTTGAATGTTATATAAATAAATATATAAAATTATCGAAGCAAAATATATATAGGTAATTTTGTATCATACCTAGTGAATTGTCATTCTGATGCTCAAAGCTGAATGTATGAGGAAAGATTGAGTTGTGTGGCTACAATAAAATTTATCAAAACATAAACATAAATTTGGACATGTAACTAATTATATGATAGCTAAATATAAGCATGATAAATGAGAGAAAAGTAATTAAAGAAGTAGTTAGTGTATTTACAGGATTAAGCAATGCCTTGTAAGGAGAATCATCCAAAAGCAATGTATTTGATTCATTGTAGTAACCCTTCTCCCAAGGAAGATTAGGATCATACTTGTCCCAAATTTTCCTCAAATCCTTAAAAACTAGTGGCTTGTGCTTGTTTTCAAGTGTTTTGAAACTTGTTTCAGTACAATGTGACAGGTCCTGTCAAGCATATGTAGAATGAAAACAAACTATGATAAATAAAATGCAAGCATAAATACATTAAATATGCAAATGTATCAGACAAAGTTGATGTAAATTCATAGTATTAAATTAATTTCCAATCAAAGTGGCTATATACTACTAATAATAAATGGAAGTAAAGATGCACAATTGAAAACCCCTAAAATTAAAACAGACATAACTCAACATGGCTGCTAAAAATCTCACGAGCTTTAATTAAACATATACATTCACAAAATCAAGACATCAGCGACACAGATCCATTGAAATTAAATAATCAATATTTAAGTTGAGTATTTTTTATTATAAAATAAAAGTTAAAATCTATAGTTTTTAAAGAGTAAAACCTCAGTCTAACAAGGTTTTCTAGATGCTCAGTACTTACCCAACAGAAAAGCAACTTTTGTTTCATGTCTCCCATCAAATAATCAATCACACTATCAACATTTTTCCTACAAAATTATTAAACACATGACTTAATAAACAATAACAATAATTAACTAAGTGTACAATTTAAAAATAAAAAATAAATAAAAAAGAAAAAAATAAAAAGAAGTTGTTGAATGATTTTGTACTTCAATCTAGAAGACCAGACAGCCACTTCAAAATTCTCAAAGCAGAAATTCAGAAACTCTAGATAAAAAGGCCTCTTGAACACTGAAATACAAAAACACAATCCAATCATTACAAAAACAGATTAACTTTCAACAACAAAAAAATCTTACATGGTTCATTCGCTAAAAGAAACACATTAATTCATTGAAAATAAACAAAAATAAAATAAAAATACAAACAAAATAAAAATAAAAATTTCTTACATGCTTTTCTGGCTATTGATGCATCTGCTTTGACATGTTTTGGAGGTGGAGAAATAATGTCAACAAGAAGACCATTAATATCAAGAACGAGAAGCTTCTTCTTCTTCTTCAAATTTCCAGCTGATATTTTAATTGAAGAAATACAAAAACTGTTTTTCTCATCTTTTTCTTCATGAGTAGCTGATAATTTTGGTATCTCATTAACAAAATTATCTTCTACCTTTGGTACACTAAAAACCATTTTCTTCAATTTTTTCAATCAATCTTTCAACTCTGTTGTTATAGAACTAATCTGATGATCCAAAATACAATTGTTAGTATATTCAATTTCTAACAATATTTAACATGTCCAAAATAAATTTTGTAAACATTGACATCATATATAATATCATAAATATATTCGATTAATATTAAATGTAACATAACAAAAAATTATCTAACAAAATAAGTACTAGTTTAATTAATTAATCTAGTAAAATAAACACTAGTTTAATTAATTAATTGTAATAAGTGTGTGATAAGAACATAACAGCATCAGCAACATACATAAAAAAGACATAGAAAACATACCGAGTAAGATGTGTGTGAATTTTCTAGCTGTGAACATGAAGAAATAAATAGACACAACAGAGATTTTAAAAATAAAATAATTGACCTTTTGGCTTTCAGCTTTGGTGTTGGAAATTGGAACATAAACCGTTTTTACTAGAGAAGACAAACCGTAAAGTGTTCACAAAAGGACAAAATAAGGGAACTGAAAAACCTCTTAATAAACCATTTTATTAATACTACATACATTCTATTACCTCTCATTCTTATTATGAATATACTTTTCAAAAAAAAATTCCCAGTTTGTAAAAAAAAGCCATCACTTTTAAGAAAAAAGTATTTATTGCTTAAAATATTTCTTTTATCCTCATTTAATAGTATTGGGTATATTCAATGCAGTGGAATTTTTTACTAAGGTATATTTAAACGAATATTCAAAAAGTTGTGGCAATTAATAACTTTATTAATTTGAATGTTTTTATTTTTATTTTTATTTTTCTTCTTATACTAAGAATTGAAGGGAGTAATTTGTAAAACTTAAGAACGAGCAACATTAATCAATTTTTAATAAAATACCTTTAATTAAATGTAAGAAATTAAAAACTCAACTATTTCTTTCTCAATATTGAATGATAGTTTTGTAAAGGGATTATATATTATTGATAAGTTTAATATAAAAATTATTTTTTTAGTTAT
>JBBPBT010000959.1:2389888-2402501 GCA_037974875.1 Cicer bijugum | reverse complement strand
TTTTTTTTACCAAAATACTCTCCTTCCAACTAATATTACTTGATTGTCCTACTTTTTGGAAGTAAATAGGAAGTAGTTGGTCCACGACCAGTTGAAGGAAGAAATTTTTTAAGACATAGTCGGAGGTCGCTCCTCGCACTAGGAGTAATTTTTTTTTTTGTTTCCATTTTATAAAGTATCACATCATTTTAATAATTTTTATTATTTACTTAATAAATTAAAAATAATTAAATTAATAAATAATAATAATAATAATGATAATAATAAATAATATATTAATAAATAATAATAATAATAATAATAATAATAAAATCATTAGTTTGACGTCTCAGCTATTGTCAAGGTGACATATATGACAGAAAGAACACATCATCCTTCTTCTTCTTTTTGTTTGGTAGAAATTCCATGAACTTGAGAAATAAATGATGTTGATTCTTTGTCCGTTTCAATTGGATATTGATGAACAAAGCATAGATTGAATCTCGAACTTCATCAATCTCTTCTTTTTTCTTTTCTTCGCTCGTCATTTCCTCTTATTTATCTTCTTCTACCACAACAATAAAATCATCTTCAATCTTCAACTTCTCCTCCATCTTCTCAAATTTAACCACTTGCTCAAATAACCTCTCACATTGACTTTCAAATCTTTCAACTGAAATCATGTTATTCTTCATGAATTCAACCAAAATGTATGTAATGTGAAAGTCTTTGTCATCTTATTCTTTTGATAGAATTTTAGGAGGTAGAATTTGTTCCCAATTGACCTTTTTCATACTCGTTGTCTTCTGCTTCTTTGACCAATAAATCTTCATATTCTATTAGTGCGACAAAATCATTGAAACAAGTTTCATTCCTATCACTACAAGAAAACATGAATTTTGTGAGGGCCAAAAGCCCTCACAAAGGGGAAAAAACAGCCACAAAGGTGGATTTTGTGAGGGCTTTTGGCAGCCACAAAGAAGCTGGTCACAAAATTTTGAGAGGGCATTTGCAGCCACAATGTGCCTGAAACAGGTTGGCATTTGTGAGGGCTTTTGCAGCCACAAAAGTCTGCCTTTGTGAGGGCATAGACCGCCACAAAGGACATGCTGAATTTGCTGACTGGACCTTTGTGAGGGCTTTTGGCCGCCACAAATGCCAATGTAATTAAATATTAATATATTTTGTGAGGGCTTAGGCAGCCACAAAATAATTCGTATTTAATAAATTAATGTTTAAATTCAAAATTAATAGTTTATTATAATATTATATATAATAAATTAATATAATTATAATATTAAAATTTAAATTATAATTAAATTAAAATTTAAATTAAATTTAAAATATAATGTAATTATAAATTAAATGTAATATATAATAAACTAATCTAAATATAATTAAAAATTTAAAATAAAATATTTAAATTAAAAATAAAGATTAATAATTACATTAAATATTAATTTAAATAATAAAATATTAATAATAAAATATTTAAATTAATAAAAAATATTTAAATTATTAATAATAAAATATTTAAATATTTAAATTAATAATTATATTTAAATGAAGCTTAAGAGTAATTTTGTGTAGAGAGAAGGAGGAGAGAATAGTTAGAATGAGGTAGGAGGGGGAGAAATATATATATTGTTGCTTGAGCATTTGTGGCGGCCTTTGCAGCCACAAATTTCACGTGCTCAATTCTTTGTGGCGGCCTTTGCAGCCACAAATGTCACTGATCACGTCACTCCTTTGTGACGGATTTGGCCCTCACAAATGCATTTTTTGTGGCTGTAAAAGCCCTGACAAACTCCTTAAATATTTAATTGGATTTTGTGGCTACCTAAGCCCTCACAAAATCACAATGTTGTGATTTTGTGAGGGCTTAGGCAGCCACAAAATCCAGTTAAATACTTAATAATTTGTGAGGGCTTTTTCAGCCACAAATAAATACCAATTTCAATTTTGGCCTTTGTGAGGGCTTTTTCAATCACTAATTTGTGAGGGTTTTATTCGGCCACAAAATATTTATAAAGTTGGCCACAATTATGCGTAATATAGCAAATATAAGTTGTCCTTCTCCGCAAAAGTCACACCTAAGAGGCCACATTTGAGGGATCTAAGGGTGATATTTTAAAAACGTATCTCTCAAGATTTGTCCTTCAATTATGCGTAATATAGCAAATATAAGACAAGTATCACACTTTTCATATAATTGTAGTAGAATATCATCATTACAATCTTTCATGCTCTACGACGAATAGTTATCTCAAACAAAGAAGAGACAAACCACTATCACATGACATTAGCAAGCTCAACAAATAAAAATAGAAAATAAAAGAAAAACAATTTTTTTTCAAAATTAAAAATAAAATAGAATTAAAAATTTTATTGTAGAGCAAAAATTTAAATTAAGTAAATAAATTATACTCAATAGTGATATGGCAATTCCCGACAACGACACCAAAAACTTGATAGCGTTTCAGCAAGTGTACTGAATCGTTGCAAATAATAATTAAAACAGTAGTATCGAGTGTCGAACTCAAGGATTGCGTTTTACTATTGAGTTGTATTTAATTACTAAAATTGAACAAAAAGTTCCCAAATTGATTGAAATAATATTTAAAATTAACAACAGTAATAAAATTGATCCTTTATAATAAGAAAAAGGTTAGGGATGTGTTTCACTTCGAATCCAAATTCGGTGTCTAACTTGATCCTAGTTATTGAATTCCTTTATTGGATTATTACCGAATTCTCTTTATTATTCGTACTCTAATGTCTTAGTGACATAACTTTTAATTTCAAAGTAACCCATAATTCCTTAGTGGATTTAAGATTAAAATTAAGTTTCACCATACAAGAATTTTGTTGTTCAACTATTACTTTTGCAACTAATTTAATTGGTTTCATGACATGCATCTATCCCTAGACTACAAATTCGTGAATTTCTCATCTCAAACATTCATAAAATCCACTTCCGTTTCAAAATATGAATCGTAGAACATTTTAACGTTGATCAAGCAATGAAAAACATTAAACACAAAGATGAGAAAAATAATTCAATAAACTCATTCATATAACTAGAAATCAAATCAGAAAAATAAGGGTTTCATCTTGTTACACTCATCCCTAACAAATAAGGTTTAGTTACTCATGACATAGATAGAAAATATAGAGATTAAAGAAGAATTACAAGAAGGATTCATGAATGATTCGTGATAAAACTCCTCCAATGGTGTTAAGAATAGTCGTCTTTGAGTTTCTCTGCTAGGGCACAAGTCTCCAAACTTCCCAATAGTCAAAAAGATATCTTGAAAGTGAAAAAAACGGGTTTTTAAATATTCAGCCACGCGCCCCTAGTGCGGAATTTGCGTTTTAGGCACAAGTGGACAGAGTTAGGAAGGCTGAAATGAGCCCCAAGTGCAGGTTTTTGATCAAGCAATGAAAAACATTAAACACAAAGATGGGAAAAATAATTCAATAAACTCGTTCATATAACTAGAAATCAAATCAGAAAAATAAGGGTTTCATCTTGTTACACTCATCCCTAACAAATAAGGTTTAGTTACTCATGACATAGATAGAAAATATAGAGATTAAAGAAGAATTACAAGAAGGATTCATGGATGATTCATGATAAAACTCCTCCAATGGTTTTAAGAATAGTCGTCTTTGAGTTTCTCTGCTAAGGCACAAGTCTCCAAACTTCCCAATAGTCAAAAAGATATCTTGAAAGTGAAAAAAAAATGTGTTTTTAGATATTCAGCCACGCGCCCCTGGTGCGGAATTTGCCTTTTAGCCGCAAGTGGACAAAGTTAGGAAGGCTGAAATGTGTCCCAAGTGCAGGTTTTTGCACTTCAGGTGCACAACATCTATTGTCTGACTTATACTACATTTTGTTTCTCTTTTGAGTCTGAATTTCGTTCTAGTGTCTTCATAAACGTTGTAGCTATGAATCGTAACTTACATTTGCATTTGGTTTGACTCCAATTGAACATCTATAACTCCAAATATGGCTGAAATACTCCATATATATCATGTTGATTTCTCACTAAAATTCTGCACTGATCTAAAACAAAGAAACAACGCAGAAATACGAAAAATTTGTACTTAATCAAGGAAATAAGAACATAAACATTTCATTAAATCAAATAACTAAAATTAACAAAATATATCAACCAACTACTTAAATTAACTAATGAATAAAAGATAAATAAGACTAAAAACAATGAAAAGTATGCATATGATGAAGAGTCATCAAGTTGCATCTCATTGGTGGGGGGAAATTGATTATTTGCTATGTTTTGAATAAAGTTCCTAAATCTAAAAACAAAATATCTCCTTATGAGATTTTGAAGAAAAGACTACCAAACTTATCTTATTTTTCGAACTTGGGGTTGTTTGACTTATGTCAAAATCCCCGATCTCAAGTGAGTTAAACTCACCAGTAGAGCATATGAATGCATATTCATTGGATATGCAGTAAACAGCAAAGCGTGCAGGTTTTTTGACCTAAATGCAAAAGTGATCGTAAAGTCAAATGATGTTAACTTCTACCAAAATAAATTCCCTTTCAAATTGAAAAATAGGAGGGCAACAAACCAAGCCACATTCTTGTGACGAGGAGCACTAAAAGCAGCAAACAAGGTGAAACAGAAACTAAAAGAAGTAAGAGAATCAGAATTGCTAAAGATTGGGGACCCGATTATATGGTTTATACCTTAGAAGAGGATACTGCAAATCTTCAAGAAATTTTGTCATCTTTGGATGCAAATTTATAGCAGGAAGTTATAAACGATGAGATGGATTCTCTAGAGTCTAACATGATCTTACATTTAGTATACTTGCCTCACGGTTTCACACCAATAGGTTTTAAATGAATTTTGAAAAAAAAAACTAAAATTCGATGGAATAGTGGATAAATTCAAGGCTCGCCTTGTGGTCAAAGGTTTTAAACAAAGAGAAAATATAGAATTCTTCAACACTTTTTCACTGGTCACTAGAATTACATCCAATAGAGTAC
Source organism: Cicer bijugum (assembly GCA_037974875.1). Lineage (NCBI taxonomy): Eukaryota > Viridiplantae > Streptophyta > Magnoliopsida > Fabales > Fabaceae > Cicer > Cicer bijugum. The sequence continues at coordinate 2,397,499 of JBBPBT010000959.1, read as the reverse complement.
TTATTTCACTAGTTGTTATTCATAACCTAGTGATACACCAAATGGATATCAAAACAACTTTTTTAGTTGGTGACTTGGAAGAAGAAATCTATATGAAACAACCTGAAGGTTTTGTGATTCATGGTCAAGAAAACAAGGTATGTAAGTTAGATATATATATATATATATATATATATATATATATATATATATATATATATATATGCTCTTAAACAAGCTCCTAAGCGATGACATAAAAAGTTTGATAACTTGATTATATCAAATGAGTTTAAAGTGAATGAAAGTGACAAATGTATTTATTATCAATCTGAAAATGACATTTGCACTATCATTGTTGTGTAACAACTTTGATATAAAAGACCTCTAAGAAAGGTGTGTAGTTCTTATAATCAAGATTACTAGGTCATAAAAGGAAATTTATTTGGATCAATCTCACTATGTTGAAAAGATTTTAAATAAATACAAATATTTTGACTGTAAACCTGCTTGCACACCATATTATCCAAGTGTGAAACTTTTCAAGACCACTGTTGAATATATTAGACAAATTGAATATGTGAGCATCATTGGCGGCCTCAAGTATGCCACTAATTATATTAGACCCGACATTGCCTACGTCGTGGGATAATTGTACATGTTTACCAATATACCTAGTATGGAGCATTGACACGCTATCAAAAGAGTCGTGAGATACTTGAAAAAGACCATGAGTCTCAAATTATATTATCAAATATTTTCTTCCATCCTTAAAGGATACAATGATGTAGATTGGAATACCTTATCAAATAACTCCAAAGCAACCAATAGCTATATTTTTAGTATAGTTGGTGGTGTTGTATCTTGGAAATCAAAGAAATAGACGTACTAGCTTTGTCTACTATGGAGTCTAAAATGATAGCACTAGCTACTACTAGTGAAGAAGTAAGTTGGTTGAGATGTTTGCTAGTTTATATCTCTTTATGGGAAAAACCTATGTCAGTTATGTTGATCCACTACGATAGTACCACAACTATTGTAAAGATTGAGAATCGTTATTACAACAATAAAAGACGACAAATATGTTATATGCACAATATTGTTAGATTAGAAAAGAGTTGTTATAGTGGATCATGTATACACTAATGAAAATTTAGCAAATCCTTTAACGAAAGGATTAGTTAGAGAGAAAGTACTGTATCATTTTTTTAGTATTCGAAAAATTAAAAAATATTTATTTTTTAAATCAAGTGTGTGCGCTTTTCTCTCATTGATACGTTGTACACGTTTTTGTCCTCCACTCAACATTTGATTTGGTCAATTCATTTCCCAATTTCGTGCATCAATTTTTGCTCCAGTTAAAACCTAACATTTTTTGCATTGCAATTTTATGGGATTCGCGCATTATTTTTTTCCCGGTCAAAACCTAGCAATTTTCAGATTGCAGTTTTTTGCGGATCTGATTTGATGGATCACACATTTTTCTCTCATTCAGTTGCAAAAGTCCTCAATAAATAGAGGACTTTGCTCAGTTGTACAAACACACCAAAATTACTCAGAAAAAGTGAGACTTTTCTCTACTTCTCCTTTGATGTTTCATCTTTTTATTTTCGAGTGATCATAGTACTTTATTATAAGTGACAACCTTTAACTGCCATATTGAGGATATAGTTCTAGAATAGTTTTCTACGATGCAGTAGAACTCCAATACAATTTGTCTGGGTTGTTTTATCCTTGAGACTTCGTGGTTGATAGTTTGACTTGCACAATTTGGACAGTATCGTGAAACGTTTTAAAGAGAGCGACCTAGTCCGTGACTCAACCTAGTAATATCTTCGGTGACAAAATATATTTTAAAACAATTTTTTGAAACTCAAAAACTACATTATGTTTATAAATTGAGTTAAAAAATGAAAGGGTTAAAAAAAAGGAAAGGATCTTTGTTGAATATAAGTTAGATCAATATTGCATATTTGTTGATGAAGATTTATTAATTTTTGAGTGAAGACCATTTTTGTGTATGAGAAAAACTTTGAGACTCAATTTAGTACATAAAAAAAAAAAATAAAGATATTTTTTAGCATAAAAAAATTATACCGAGATAGTCTAGTATCTATCTTATTTATACATAGTATGGTTGATGAATAAAAGATGAAAGAAATAAAATAAATTAAAAAAAAACAAAAGACAAAAATCATAGAAATAAGATGATTATTTAGTAGTTTAGTAATAAATAAAAAAGTTTGATTTATATGTATTAACAATATAAAGTCATTTTATACAATAATTCAATGAAATAATGTAACTAATAATTCAATGTTGGTATTTGTTTTAACATTTTTTGCATAATAAAATAATGTAACTAATAAGATGAAGTGTTTGTATTTATTTTAACATTTGTTGGATAATAAAATAATGATCGATGCTAAACGGAAGAAAATGAGGGGAGGTGCATCGTGGGTGAGATTGCAGAGTATGTGTGCAAGACATTAAGGGGTGGTGTATGTATTGCTAGCGTTCCAAAGTATAAATAAAAATAGATTAAAAAAAGTTAATATATGTGATTTAAATTTTAAAATTAAATTCAATTCAATTAATAAAAAGTTAAAAAACTATAAAGAGATCAAAAATGTAATATTATAATTTATTAAATTAAAATATTTTCTTTAATTGTTGCAAAATTTATTTATATATTTATTACCCTTTACTTTTTTTATATTTTATTATTTTTTATGAATTGTAATGAAATATTTATTTTAATTCTTTTAATCATATATAGTTTTTTTCTTAAAGATATTTATTTCATTATATAAATATTCATATATCTTTCTTATCATTTTCATTTATTAAAAATTACTAAATAATTAATTTATCTTCTGTTCATTTTCTTCTTTTAAAAAATGGAAATAATGGGAGAATAAGACGAGGTGCAAGTGAATATTAAAATATAGACATTTTTAGTGTACATGTGACCTCTAGAATTTATTTATTTCTCATAAATTTTAATAAGAATCGTTTATTTATCAATAAAAATAGGTTTATTTATTTTTCCGAAGCACCCCTTATTTATTGTTTATTTTTCCAAAGCATCCCTTACCTATTGAAAAAAGTTATCCGGGTATTTTAGTGTGGGATCATAGTGTAACACTCATCAGTTTTATTTTAAATGTTTCATTAGAATTATGCATAATTTTTTTAAAAAAATAATTGTATAGATGTTAATGATAAAGTGAGTTTTATTTATTTAAATATTCTTATTAATTATAGGTTAAATAGAACTACGGTTCTTTAGTTTATTTTCAAATGTTTTAGTTTTTTAGTTTTTTTATTTTTTTTAATTTAATTATTTATTTTAATCTTAAATAATAATGTGTAATAATATGATAGTAATAATGTGATTTTTTATGTTTTAAATTATAATAATAAAATGTCAACTACTTATTTGAATTTTCATAACGGAATAAAGTGATTAACTTACATTGTCAGTTATTTCAGAAGTGTGTTAGGATTTTTATTGCTTATCGTGCTTATAAAAAGAAAAATGAAAAAGCTTTTGCTCAATATAAATAAAAGAATACGTTCTTTTTATACTACTACATCCTGTCGCAATTTTAAGCAAAACAAGTATGGACTTGTTGGTCTTAAATTTAAGAATTATCAACTAATCTATTTGTTTTGCTAACAATTTGATTATTGACAGCTTACAGCTACGTTAATTAGGAGTTTTGTATCAATGTATCCTGTTTTTTTTAAAAAAAATTTAAAATGTCACTATTTGAAAAAAAAAATTCTAAAATGCCACACTTTTTAAACTCAACAAGAAGTCTCTCTCTGGGGAAGCGACTTCCTGAAGAGGAAGCCTCTCCATGGGAAAGCGACCTCCTACAAGCATGACACATTTTCTGATTTTTTTTTTTGAAAAATTGTTTATTATTATTAATTTTATTATTTAAAAAATTAAATATATTAATAAATTTGTAAATAAAGTTTATAATTTAATTATTATTATAATAAATTATTATTATACATATAATTAAAAATTATTATAATTAAATTAAATTATTAATTTAATGATTTAAAAAATAAAAATAGTAATAATAAATTAAAAAAATACATTAATAAATTATAAATAAATGTTATATTTTTATTATTGTTATTATGATAATAAATAATTATTATACTTATAATTAAAAATTATTGTATTTAAAATTATGTTATAAATTATATATATTATATTATAATTTTCAAAATAAATAAATAAAATAAAAATTGAATAATAATAACAATTAAATGAAAAGAAATTTATATTGCTAACATGAAAATTAAAATACATGAAATATATTAAATTAATAATAAAAATACATCAATTTTGAGTAGATGTGCCAGCAGCGTTTGGACAATGTTTTCTAGTATAACCAGAGACCCGACATAATCCACATTTTCTTGGTACTCTTTCTGTACTATCCATTTCTGTTCTAATGCGTTTGCTCTTTGGGCGACCTTTCTTGACTCTCCGCATTAGTGGATTGTGACACACCTTAACACCTTCATATTATGGCCAATATCCTTTGTTTGGTATGGGTTGGAACACTTCATATACTTTTAGTACCGTTTCCACCTTATACACATCAGGTATAAGACTCCAATAATTATATTTAATGCTATAACATGCTGCTATGACATGTGAACAAGGCATATGTTTAGCTTGATATATTCCACAATCGCACCACTTGTTAAAAAGCTTTACACTGAAATGACCAATTGGTCGCCCTTCTATTGGAACCAGTGTCTCGTGCACCATGAAAGTATGGTTGCTCCGGTCAAAACTATCCACCCTATGACTATTGGATTTACTTATTTCCAATTTCATAAAATTTATGCAAGTTTTTGTGTATACCTGACCAGAAGCTAAAATTGATGTGTGTCGTTTTCTCATGGTTGAAAACAGTGTCCCTGTTTTAAAATAAGTTGATTGGACCAAAGCAGTTATGGGAAGGTTTCGTGGGCCTTTTAATACTGCATTCATTGACTCCATAAGGTTGGTTGTCATCTGACCCCAACGACTACCTCCATCGAATGCTTGAATCCAATCATGTCGAGGTATATTGTCTAACCATTTCAAAGCCTCCGGATTTAGTATGTCGATTTCTCTGCGGTAGTATCGATATGTAGGCTCATTGATCGAGTAACCTGTATTGAAACAGTAGACAATTATCTAAATTAAGAATGAAATTACTAAAAATTACAGTAATTATAAAAATTAAGAATGAAAACTATTACCCATAGAAATAACTTTATTCTTCAAAGCATTGTCTTTAAATTCCCTTGCAAAATTTTGTGAAATATGTCGGACGCAGAACATATGCTTTGATAAAGGATCTTGCCACCCATTTGCAGAATTATTATAAGCACTCTTAATAGATTCATGTCTATCTGAAATCAAACAAATGTTGGCTTGTGGAGTGACAAATTTTCTCAAATTTCTCAAAACGAAACTCCAACCTTCTTTTGTCTCACCTTCCACAATAGCATAAGCAATAGGAATTATGTTGTCGTTTCCATCTTGTGCAACTGCTACCAATAGAGTTCATTTGTACTTGCCGTACAACCAAGTCCCATCAACTTGTACTATTGGTTTGCAGAATTTAAATGCAGATATACACGGATCAAAAGCCCAAAATAGTCTATGAAAAATCCTTATCCCACTTATCAAACTATTCTCATGATAAGCTGGGATGGTTTCCATTTCTTTTTAGTTCCTGGAGCAAACGTTTTCATAACCAACAACCATTATGGGAGTTGATTGTACGACTCTTCTCAGTTACCATAAATTTGTTTGATTGCTTTATTTTTTTCCAATCCAGACCTTTTTATAACTAACTGTGTAGTTATGTAAAGCCTGAATGTGAGCAACAATGACCTTCACTTTGATTGAAGGATCCACTTTCACAATTTGTATTATGCTTTGACATATCATGTTAGAATTGAGCTTCGTATGATCTTGTGACAATGCAGAATTTGTGCATGTATGAGGCCCATTTAATTTAACAATAACCCACAATTCACTTTTTTGCATTTTGAAGCTCTACATCTAAACAAACAATTTGAATTTGAACAATAAATGACATACCTTTCTAAATCTGATTTGTAGACCACAAAATTCAATGAATGTTTTAAATGGTAACGCTTGATTGCATGTACGCATTCATCTTTGTTATTAAACTTCATTCCAACTGCAAGAGTTCCATCTACTGTTGGGTCTTCATTGATGAACAAGTGATCAAATTCACTTGATTTTTGTTGAGTATCTAAATTGATGCTCTTCAAGTGACATGGTGGATCGAACTCAGATAGAATATGTGGATCTTTTGCTTCCAAATCTTCCATTTCAATGTCATCACCAGAATTATCAGATGATTCATCGAAGTTTGTTTCATCATCTTCACTATAATCACTTAAATCTTCGTTGTTGATAGTATGTAAGACACTAAGAGGAAGATCACATTGTGGACTTGTTGGAGGAGATTGATGATGTAGTTGAAAACTTTCTGGATGAATTTGTTCTAATTGGGTAGAGTATGGTTCACAGTGTTGTGATGGAGAATATAAGTCGGGTTGATAAGGTATGTTTGATGTGGATGGTTGATCAACCGGAAAAACAACAACTTGCTCAGAGAGCTAGACGAGTTCGAAGACACCCTACATGTGGGACTGGGGTCATTTAGGTGGACATCATTGATATAAATTTGAAATCTTTTATTTTTCCAAATTTCATGTATTTTAATTTTCATGTTAGCAATATAAATTTCTTTTCATTTAATTGTTAATATTATTATTCAATTTTTATTTTATTTATTTATTTTGAAAATTATAATATAATATATATAATTTATAATATAATTTTAAATATAATATTTTTTAATTATAAGTATAATAATTTTTAATTATAAGTATAATAATTATTTATTATCATAATAACAATAATAAAAATATAACATTTATTTATAATTTATTATAATAATAATAATAATTAAATTACAAACTTTATTTACAAATTTATTAATATATTTAATTTTTTAAATAATAAAATTAATAATAATAAACAATTATTCAAAAAAAAAAATCAGAAGAGGTGCCATGCCTGTAGGAGGTCGCTTCCCCAGGGAGAGACTTCCTGTTGAGTTTAAAAAGTGTGGCATTTTGGGACATTTTTTTCAAACAGTGGCATTTTGGGAAATTTTTAAAAAAAACATGATATATTGATACAAAACTCGTTAATTAGAGTGTTTGATAAATTTAACAGTTTAATTAGTTTAAAAATATTAAATAATATAAAAAGATGATTTTATAATTTAGTAGATTTTTATTAATTTCAACATCTATTTTTTATTAATTTAAAATTATTAATGTGATATATTTTTTATATATTTAACGAATTTATTTATTTTAAATTATTTTCAATTATTTACTTTAAAATATTAATTTTTTAAAAATTTAAATTATTCATAAATTATTTAATATTAGAATAAATGAATTATTTATTAATCTAAAATATTATATATTTTATTTGGCTAGTTTAGTTATTTTAAATTATAAAAAATAAATAAATTATTTTAAATTATTTATTTTAAAATA
>JBBPBT010000959.1:2363782-2389524 GCA_037974875.1 Cicer bijugum | reverse complement strand
ATATATATATATATATATATTGAACTTTGTAATAATAATACTATTACAACAAGTTTTTTAATTTATTAAAAATAATCATATTTCTATCTCGTGCATAGCACAAATTCAACTACACTAGTTCTTAATAAGTGTGAAATTATTTAATTGTATTTATAATTCAGGCAGAAAGGAGTAACTTTATTTGTTTCTAATTAATTGCCACTTTAAAATTACAATAAGATGCATTTATTAATTTTTCCAATATTAAATTTATTTATTACTCTTTCTGTTTAATTATTTTAATTTTTATTATAATATTATAATAATTTTTTCTAGGTGTATACTCTAATTAATATTCCTTGCATCACCAATGTCTTCTATTAATAATAATGAATCGATCAATACTTTATAATTATTATTCTCTTTTATTTATTTTAATTGTAAAATATTTACACCAGTCACTCACTATAGACCAGGGAGAACAAGGAATTGTAAACTAGTGGAAGAACATGAGATTATTTTTTCTACGTGTTGATAGATTGATCATAAACTCTCGGTACAAGAGTGTTTTAGTTTAAAGAAATTATTTGGTAGTATCTAAAATCGGTATTATTTAATTAATTTAAGAGTTAATATAAGATAGATAGAAAGTTTACCATAAGAAAACTTCTTTTTCCATTACTTTTGTCTTCTGAATATGTACTAGCGAACATAACTACTATAATTTTAGAAACATCTAGGAGAATATAAGTAGCTCTCTAGCAATAAATAGGCACAAGTACAAAATCACAACAAATCTAGCATATGTATTTAGGAATTATTTTCGGCAAAAATTCAGGCTATCAAGATTGTTTTCAAAATACACCAGCCCTTGTACATTAATCCAAAAAGGGGGAGAAAACATAATCAAAATAGGGATACAACAGTGATGCACTTTAAAAGGGGGCCTCCTATGCAACCATGAAAAAATACACAGTTCTATATCATTGGTTAGAGTCTTCTATATCTCAATTTCTTCTAAAGAATCAGATTGTGTACATTGATATTCCAGTTATAAAACACCGGATTTTCAGTTTTTAGGTTGACCGGCAGAAAGTTTATCAATAACCTTCGAGTAAAAGTTCCAAGATTTACTTGTTTCAGTTAAACGCTCTTGACCAAATGGGTGCTGCTCAACATACTTCAACATATCTTCAGCATTTGCTAATCCTTCCAGATATTCACGTAGATCACCTCCAACAGCTGATACAAATCATTTCTTGTTATTTATAATGCATATCATAAGCTTTAGAGGGCATTTAAAAGTGTACTCTATAGTTCACCACTATAAAATAGCACTTCAACAATACAAGAAATGCCTAATTAAAGCACTCTTGTGATTGAAAAATTATTATGAAGTCTAACCCAAAAACGCAATTTTAAACAGAAGGTGTAGCCTTGTAGGAAATAACTTGAGTCAGTTTCTTAGAATACCATATAGATGATCCTATAAAATTTGTTTTCTTCCTTTTTGGCAGATGTAGGATTTAATGCATGTTTGATATCACAGTAAATTTGCTAGAATCACAGGGAACCAACGTGATTTTCAAAAGTTACAAGTTGTGGCTTTTGAAAATCACGGCAGCTAATTGTGATTCTAACAAACCCACTATGATGACAAACATACACTTAAGTTAACTTTTAAAAGAAAGCTCTATAAAATAACGTACACAAGAGAGCTATATAGAAGGGATATAAAATCATTTAAGTCTTCCTATTGGCATAATCAACCAAAACCTTATCACCGTACAAATAAATGACATTTTGGACCATACCTAATGATTTGTCGTCCTGATTCTTATAAGTGAATGAATGCGGAAAGATTGAGTTATATGGCTACAATAATTTATCAAAACATTAAACATAAGTTAGGGCATGTTACTATATATGATAGTTGAAAATCTTATATCAAGATTAATAAAAGAGAAAGAGTTAGTTTATTTACAGGGTTAAGTAACCCCTTGTAGGGAGAGTCATCCAAGAGCAACGTATTTGATTCATTGTAGTATCCCTTCTCCCAAGGAAGATTAGGATCATGCTTCTCCCAAATTTTCCTCAGATCCTTAACAACCAGCGGCTTGTACTTGTCTTCAAGAGTGTTGAAACCCGTATGAGTACAATGTGAAAGATCCTGTCAAAAAAATGTAGAATGAGATGAAAGTTTTCCAATGTTTTGAAGTAATTTCAACAAAAGAAACCAAACAGGGGTAAACAGAAATAATGAAAGCATCGATCTTTAAGGAATCATCATACCCTGGCATGATAAAATAATATTCCAAAATGTACAAATGTATCACGCTTGCAAGTTGATGTAATGCCATGTTTTATACAAAAAGACTAATGAGGGTTGAAAAAGAGAGCATTCATATTTCAATTTAGTTTCCGACAAAGTGACAATATACCACCGTGAAATTGAACCATTGCAAACCTGCTTAGTCCCTCACATTGAAATAAGTATGAAATACATGATTAAAACAACTCAAATTATAACCTAATATAAAAAACAAAGCAAAAGAAGGTCGTCTAAAAACTCACAAGTTTAAACACCATACATAACAAAACAGTTCTGAAATTGTTACATGATAAGTTATTTAGAAATAAATCAAAGTAAACGACGAAATGCTCACTGCTCACCCAACAGAAAATCAACCTCTTTTTCATCTTTCCCATCATATAATCAACGATAAGTTTGACATTTACCCTACAAATTATAGAACCAAGGAGTTAATAAGCCACAGCAAAATAATTTCTAACCATACAAGAGGTCCCTGCAAAATGGGGCAGCTACTGAAACATAAATGCAGATAAAGTGAGAACAAGGAAGTTCAAGTGACATTTTATAGAACAAGGTTGAAAGTTGAGGGTACCCAAGTCTTGAAGACCACACAGCCACATCAAATTTCTCGAAGCAGAAGTTAAGAAACTCTTTATAAAAAGGCCTCTTGAATACTGAAATGAAATAGAATCCAATTAACAAAGAAGACTTAATTCATTGAAAAATGTGAAAAAACACAAATTTCTCACATGCTTTCTTTGCAATGATTGCATCTGCTTTTATATCCTTTGGACGGGGCGAAGGAACTATGTCAGCAAGAAGCCCGTTGACATCAAGAACAAGAAGCTTCTTCTTCAAACATCCAACAGATATTCCAGTTGGAGGAATTTGCAAAGCCTTTGGCCCATCTTCATCAGTAATCGACAATTTTCACATTTCATTAGTACATCATTGTAACGCCTTTGGTTATATTAAGTTTAAATAGTTGGGAATAAATGGAAAATTATAATAAATAAAGCATTTAGCAGAAGTTGTATTCTGGAATAATAACGAAAGAATAGCCAAAACTGTGTCTTTTAAACAAACCCAAAATGAATAAATTTCCCATCTAGCCAAAAGTGACAATAATCTCCTGTTACTAACCAAAGGAAACATTAATTCATTTAAGGAACAAAAGGCTTCTTAGTGCTCAAAGTATGCAGTGCACACAACTCAATCTCTAGGAAAATAAATAACCATGGAGGAATGCATGGCTCACCCCAAACAACCACCCAACAATCATTGATCAAAATCCCTTTTCCTTTGGTTTCATACAAACATGATTAAAATGGATTATTCAAACCAATCATCCCTTCAAAATCCCTTATTGAGGATCTTCTTCACAAAATTTCATTTGTAAAAAGGTTTATTTTTACCATTCATTCAATACGACCAATCACCCAAGTATACATGTTCAACCAATCATAAACCATCATCGATAATCATTGAATCAATAGATCAGGATAGAAAATAATAAGGGTTTTAATTCTATAGATAATAACTTTATACTAACTTGATACAAAAGACTCAATAGTATTCTCTATTTATAGACATACATAAACTCAATCCTAAATCAAGAACAACTCATACTAATAATGAGAGATATCTCTATGATTATAAATTGATCCTAGAAAATTACTCAAGATACTCTAATATAATATAAAAGATATTTTAAGATATTTTATAATATTCTAACATAAATAATCATAAACATCCCAAAATTTGTAGAGTTAGGTTTTCATCATAAACATGTTCTATGCCATCAATTTTCTTTACAAAAAAAATCCCTAATTCGTTCATAATTCCAAATTCCCCAATCAAAGTACCATAAAAAGGTTGAGAAAAAGTGTGATCACCTGTCGTAGACATTTTAATGTCACAAGTCTTCTTACTGTTTAACTTATTACTTTCTTGCGGGTCTCCATTCCTCTTCCGTTTTCTCTTACTCTTTGGAGAAGAGTTATTAATATCTGAAATCATAAACCATCATCAATAATCATTGAATCTACAAATCAGGATATTGAAACAATCAGTTTAACGATTAAATACAGCATTTTGCAAATCCCAAAATTTAGAGTTTGGTTTTCATCATAAACATGTTTTATGCCATTAATTTTCTTCAAAAAACCCCAACTCATTCATATTTCTAAATTCCCCAAACAGTTGTACCATCCAAAATTAGAAGAAATAAAAAGTGGCATTAATTACTCACCTATGGTAGACTTTTCAATGTCGCAAGTCTTCTTACAGTTCAACTTATTATTTTCTTGCGGATCTCCATTACTCTTCAGTTCTGTCGTACTCTCTGGAGAAGGGTTATTTATACCTGTGAGATCTATAATCTTAGTGAGTAAAGCACAATTTCAAAAACAATTGGTAAAAGTGATGTTTCCAGCCCGCACGGTAACCAGAAAAATCAACCAAAGTACCTGCATTCTTTCAAATGATCATTTACATCAAAATAGATCATAATAATTCATAACATGACATCTAAATAATCAATTCAAATACCATCATTTCATTCTTAATAATTGTCTCAAAATCAAGTTATAATAAATATAAATAACACAACGCAATGGTGTACCATTGCCTCAGAATCTGCCTCATCTCGTTGGAAGGGTGGTGTTTGTTATCACATCACAGAAGGAGATAGTACGCAAATCTATGAAGCACAAGATCATCTCATGTGGGTAATCAAACATATCTTTGAGGAGCTCAAGGCTCATCTATGTGGGAGTACGAGACCCGTCAATAAGCACATAGCTTATATCTATGTAAATATGTGAGTACGAGACTCATCCATGTGGAGCACACAGCTCAACTATTGGGAAATAACCATGTGATATGGGACAGATGACACATCCATATGGAGCACATAGCTCCACTTGGGTAAATAACCATGAGATACTGGAAGGGTGGTGTTTGTTATCACATCACAGAAGGAGATAGTACGCAAATCTATGAAGCACAAGATCATCTCATGTGGGTAATCAAACATATCTTTGAGGAGCTCAAGGCTCATCTATGTGGGAGTACGAGACCCGTCAATAAGCACATAGCTTATATCTATGTAAATATTTGAGTACGAGACTCATCCATGTGGAGCACACAGCTCAACTATTGGGAAATAACCATGTGATATGGGACAGATGACACATCCATATGGAGCACATAGCTCCACTTGGGTAAATAACCATGAGATACCGGACCCATCAATGTGGAGCACATAGCTCAACATGGGCAAATAACTATGAAACACGTGGCTCATCTCATACATATGGCACATCTCGAGTAAATAACTGTGAGATGCAGGACCCATTGATAGGAAGCACATAGATAATCATGGGTAAATAACTGGATCGGCTCATCTCATACAAAAGGCTCATCTTGGGTAAATAATTGTGAGATAAAACACCAACCGATAGGGAGCACATAGCTCATCCAGGGTAAATAACTGTGAAACACATGGCACATCTCCAACAACCACCCAACAATTGTTGATCAAAATCCCTTTTAGTTTGGTTTCATAGAAACATGACTAAAATGGATTATTCGCATCAAACATCCCTTTAAATCCCATTTTTGACGATCATCTTCATAAAATAGCTGTTGTGAAAAGATTTATTCATACCATTCCTTCAATAGAAACAATCACCCAAGTATACATGTTCAACCAATCATAAACCATCATATCAAAAATCATAGAATCAACATATATCGGGATAGAGAAACAATCAATTTCATGATTAACTTTAGCATTTCACAAATCCCAAAATTTATAAAGTTAGGTTTTCATCATAAACATGTCCAAATCATCAATTTAAACCATAGAGAAGTTGGAAAAAAGTGATTACTCACCATTTGTAGACTTTTCAAAATCACTAGTCTCCATACAGTTCAAGTTATTATTTTCTTGCTGAACCTTATTCTTCTTCTTCCGTCTTCTCTTTTGTTTTGTTATAATCATTGGAGAAGGGTTATTCATACCTGTGAGATTTGTAATCTCTGTGAGTAAAACACAACTTTAAAATCAATTTGTAAAAGTGGTGTGTCCTATTGGTGCGGTAATCAGAAAAATCGACCAAGGCATCCAGCCGCATTCTTTCAAAAAAAATCTTTTACATCAAAAGATCACGATAATTCATGAGGACATCAGATAAGTGATAATCAATTCAAATACCATCATTTCATTCAAAATAATCGCTCAATTCATCTTAAAATAAAAATAATTAACACAATGCAATGGCATCCGATAGCCTCAGAATCTTGCCTCATCCCATTGGAAGGGTTTTTGCTATCACTTCACAAAATTTGATTGTAAGAAAATTTATGGAGCACCAGCTTGTCTCATGTGGGTAATCAAACGTATCTTTGTGGAGCTCAAAGCCAATCCATGTGTGCTACGAGATTCATCCATGTAGAGCACACAGCTAAATTTTTGGGTATATAACCATGGGGTAGTCAACACATGACACATCCATATGGAGCACATAGCTCCTCTTGGGAAATAAAATAACCACGAGATATAGGACTTGTCGATGTGGAGCACATAGCTCATCATAGGTAAATAATTCTGGAAAAAATGGCTCATCCCGAGTAAATAGCTGTGAGATACAAGGTCCATCAATAGGGAGCACATAGCTCATCATGGGTAAATAATTGTAGAACACATGCCTTATGGCTTACATCGCATACATATAACACATCCATATGTAGCACATAGCTCATCTTGGGAAATTACAGCCAGATAACCCTTCAATATGGACCACATAGCTAATCTTCGGTAAATAACTGTGGGACTATGAAACACATGGCTCATCTCATATATATGTCTCATCCCTGGCAAATAACTGAGATATAAGACCCATAGATACGGAGCACATAGTTCATCCTGGGTAAATAATTGTGGAACACATGGCTTATCTCATACATATGGCTCATCCTAGGCATGTGATACAAGACAATTGATAGAGAGCACATAGCTCATCAAAGTTAAATAACTATGGAACACATGGATTATCTCATACATATGGCTCATCATGAGTAAATAATCGTGAGATACAAGAGGCGTCGTTAAGGAGCACATAGCTCATCTTGGGTAAATAACTATTGAACACATGGCTCATCTCAAACAACCACCCAACAATCATCGATCAAAATTGCTTTTCGTTTTGTTTCATATAAACATGACCAAATTGAATGATTCATACCAATCACCCCTTTTGTCAAACATCATAAAATCGCATTTGTGAAAGGGTTCATTCATACCATTTGCTAATGCATCTTCTGCTACAACCTTCTCTTTGAATTCTGAGAGATTTTCTTCTTGTAGTCTAGAATTTAAATCTGCATTCGGAGGTAAGATCGTCTAAGATGCAAACAAATATTTGAAAATATTGGATGAAGTATTTTAAGTAAGGAGGCACAGAAAGATAAATGATCATAACCCAATAACGAGGATATACCAAATCTACCTACATAAATAACATGATCTATGCAAACACATCCTTAAGAAAATGCATAACATATTTAATTATGAAATATATAAATTGGTCCAATCTTATTCATCATAAAATGTGAGGATCATAAACTAGCTAAAGCACACTGCAGTATAGGCCTTTAGAACCTACAAATAGCTGACACAATTTGAAGGCTTTTTATTTTTGACCAAACATAAATCCTGAATTCTCAAACAACAGAAATTAAAAAGCTGAAGCTCCCTTGCATGCATTGTACATTAAAAAATAATGAGTGAAGTAGCTTCCAATAATCTAAAATTAAACCCTATAGCAAATCTCAAATCAGAGGGTGATTTCAAGTGCTTCCACTAGTCATTCAGTGAAAAAGTTAATGCCATTTATGGGTTCTTCTAACTTGATTTAGCAAAACCCATCATAAAAGCTACACAGACATGGTGATTTTAATTTTTCTTCAGGTTTAATAGCCAATGCTATTACTGGAGAAGATACCACTGATTCAATTGGTCATGAAACTAAACACTATAACTTCCCACACATTCACAGGAGCATTATTAACAACATGGCAATATAAACTGCAAATGGCTCATAACATCAACAAGGTGCATATGCATTTTCTAATCACAAGAGGGCCAAACGAACTAAAAACTCCTATCAATGAATCTTCTGATCAATAACATAAAAAAAAGAAGACTAGTTTCATGATTAAATCCCAGCATTTCTCAAATCCTAAAATTTATAGAGTTAAGTTTTCATAAATAAAACATGTTCTCTGCCATCAATTCTCTTTGTACAAAAACCCTAACTCGTTCCTAAATCCAAATTCCCCAATCAAAATGAACCACAGAAAAACTGGAGAAAGTGTGATTACTGACCTGTTGTCTCAGAGTTTTTAATGTCACAAGTCTGATTACAGTTCAAGTTATTATTTTCTTGCTGAACTTTATTCTTCTTCTTCTTCCGTCTTTTTTTTTGTTTCATACCTGTGACATTTAAAATCTCTCTGAGCAAAATACAACTTTAAAATCAATTTGTAAAAGTGATGTTTCCTACCGGCGTGGTAACCAGAAAAGTCTACCATGGCACCCGCATTATTTCAAAAAATCTTTTACATCAAAATAGATCAAAATTCATATAAGGACATCTCATGAAAATCATCTTATAATAAAAAAAAAACTTAACATAATGCAATGGCATTCAATCGCCTCAAAGAATCTGCCTCATCCCATTGAAAGGGTTTCTGCTATCACTTCACAAAAGGTGATCGTAAGCAAATCTATGGAACACCAACTCACCTCATGTGAATAACCAAAGTAATTCGGGTGGGGTACTAGATTCCTCCATGTGTAGCACACAGCTAAATCGTTGGGTAAATAACCATGAGGTATTCCACAGCAACACATCCACATGGAGCACATAGCTCATCTTGGGAAATAACCACGAGATATGGGACATGTAGATATGGAGCACATAGCTCATCATGGGCAAATCACTGTAGAACACATGGTATATATCTCATACATATGACAAATCCATATGGAGCACATAGCTAGCTCATCTTGGGAAATAAGCACAAGATATAGGAACCATCAATATGGAGCACATAGCTCATCCTGGGTAAATAACTGTTGAACACATGGCTCATCTTGTATATATGGCCAATCCCGCCGGGTATATAGATGTGAGATGTTGGATCCATTGATAGGGAGCACATAGCTCATCCTAAGTAAATAATTGTGGAACACATAGCTTATCTCATCCATATGGCTCATCATGGATAAATAACTATGTGATACAAGACCAATTGATAGAGAGCACATATCTCATCCAGAGTACATAGCATGGATTATGGATTATCTCATACATATTCCTAGTCATGGGTAGATAACCATGAGATACAAGACACATCGATTGGGAGCACATAGCTCATCTTGAGTAAATAATCGTGGAACACATGGCTCATCTCAAACAACCACCCAACAATCATTGATCAAAATTGCTTTTCATTTTGTTTCACACGAAGATGACTAACTTGGATTATCCATACCAATCATCCCTTCAAAATCACTTTTTTTGACAGTTATCATCATAAAATCGCATTTGTAAAAGGGTTTGTTCATACCATTTGCCAATGCATCTTCTGCTCCAACCTTATCTTTGAATTCTGAGAGATTTTCTTCTTGTAATATAGGATTTAAATCTGCATTCGGAGGTAAGATCATCTAAGATGCGAACTAATATTTGAAAATAATGGATAAAGAATTTAAACTGAGGCGCAAGCAGAAAGATACATTATCATAACCCAATAACGGGATATACCAAATCTACCTACATAAATAACATGATCTAAGCAAATACGTCATTAAGGAAAAGCATAACATATTTAACCATGAAATAAATAAATTGGATCCAATCCTACTCTTCATAAATGTGAGGACCATATACTAGCTAATGCAGGAAAGGCCTGTAGGACCTACCAATAGCTGACACAATTTGGAGGCTTTTCTTTTTGTGAAAACATAAATCCTTAATTCTCAAACTACAGAAATTATAAAGCTAAAAAGTTCCCTTGTGTGCATTACAAATTACAAAGGATTGAGTGAAGTTTCTTTTCACCAGAATGCAGGCAGGACTATAACCCTCCAGCAAATCTAAAAAGAGTGGACGATGTCAATAGCTTCCAATAGTCGAACAGTCCGAAAAGTTACTGCAATTTACAGGTTCTTCTTACTTGATTCACCTAGAACCATCACAAAAGCTACATAGACAGCGTGTTTTAATTTTGCTTCAGTTTTACTAGCAAATGCTATTACTCAAGAAGATACCACTGATTCACCTTGTCATGAAACTAACCACTAAAAACTTCAACTCCCCACACATTCAACATAGCATTATTAACAAACAACCATGGCTACATAATTGCAAATAGCTCATAAAATCAACAGGGCGCATATGCATTTTCTAATCATAAGAGGACCAAAGGACCAAATCAACAGGGTGCATATGCATTTTCTAATCATTGAATCTCCAGATCAATACACAAAAAAACAATCAGTTTCATGATTAAGGGCATGTTTGTTACATATTATAAAAAAAACGATTTTGGTATTTCACAATTTAAAGATTATTTCTTAGAAATTTTAAAAAGGCCAAAAACTATTTTGTGTTTATTTATCATAATGGAAATCTCTTTTGTTAAATCATTAGTTCTCAAAAATGATTCTTATAATAAGCTACTCAAAAGAACTTCTCATTTGAAGTAAGTTTTAGATTACTTTCATATTCTAAATCTTTTTCAAGAACTCTTACAAACGGATAAAACTCTTGAAAAGTGAATCTTTTTTAAAGAAAATGATTATTTTTATAAATAAGGCCTAACAAACACCTTTAAATTCAGCATTTCATAAATACCATAATTTATAGAGTACGATTTTCATCAAGAAAAACACGTTGTATGCCATCAATTCTCATTTTACAAAAACCCTAACTCACTCCTAATTCCAAATTCCCCAATCAAATGCACAATAGAAAATTCGAAAAAATAAAAAAGAATGATTACTGACCTGTTGTTGTAGAATTTTCAATGTCACAAGTCTGATTAATGTTCAAGTCATTATTTTCTTTCACAACTTTATTCTTCTTCTTCCGTTTTCTGTTTTGTTTTTTCTTCATCTTTGGAGAAGGAGAGTTACTCATACCTGTTTCTCAACAAAAAAAAAATTGATAGTAATTTCGTTGTTGATAGATTCTTGAAACGAATGAATTTGAATCAGTTTCGATCTGAGACTGAATAACGGAAACAGAGTTGAGACGGTTCGCTACTAGGGTTCTCTATAAATCGCCAAATGGTCTTGATTTTGTAGTGGTAGTAAATTTGGTCCACCCAGAATATTAATATTTTTATTCAGTATTTCTAAAATGTTTTTTAAATTTATTCTTTTTTGTGGGATCGTTATTAAATCTCATCTATGGTAACTATTGGTTCGTTTAATGTCATAATTACAATTAAAATAGTGTACGTTTTCAAAGTGATACTTGATAATATTAATATTCTAATTTAGCCTTAAGTTTTATAAAATGTTTCTCAAATCTATTATTCTATGAATGATTGATACTAAATGTCATCGATGCTGATTATGTATTTGAAAGTGTACTCTTGATGGTCCTATAGATAGAAAGAATAATTCAAAATATTTGAAACGGTAAAATAAAAAGGATAATTATAGGCCTAACTGAGCTCTTTTCTTTTGCTTGCTAAACACTAAATTCTTTTTCTGTGCGATGTTGTGTATCATGAAGAAAACAATTGTTCTTTGGTTCACAAAGAACACTAGTGCACATGTCTTTGCAAAAATCAAAGACTTTTATTAGGCATCAAAATTAAATTAGGGGAGTCAACAAACATTGATAAATATCTTAGTAATTGTATTTTTGAAAAAATAATCCAATAAAAAAAAATAGAGATTACCACCATACCAATCAAATCACTTGAAATCAAAATCATTATCATTGCTATTTAAAAAATAATTTTATAATAGAATATAATAGAAGATGAAGAGCAAACAATATTTACATTTTTACCACTTCAAAGTGAACGAGGAGGAACACACGTTCTTTTTAAAATTTTGGAGTTTTGAGAGGATTCAACTTAATATAAAAACATAATAAGATTAGATTCAGTAATGATTGATTGAAGCATAAAATACTTCAAGCATGGTCTTAAAGGTTGCAATGATCGATTGAAATTCAAATGGCTGTCATAGTCTGCACAAGGTTTTTATCAAACTTAATAGAGGGTTGAAGAGACTTTAAATATGTTGAAATATGATAAGTCTAGCGAAGACAAACTGTTAGTCAAAATAAAAAATTTAAACAGATTTGTGGAGTTTCTCACAATACTAAATCCTCAACAATGCAAAAATGTATAAATATGTAGGAAAATAAAGAAATATACATTGCTTTTGAGCTTCAAATGCCTCAACACATGAGCAATAGTAGGTAATACCGATTCCTCATCATTTTGTACTCGTGTTGAATTCCCCCACTTGTAAAAACATTATCAGACCCTATTTCAACCAATATATATATATTTAACACACTCTCATGTCTAGGACTAGACATCATGAGCATGCTATAAGTGATCCGGTAGTGGTGACCTAATAGCAAGTGGTCCAACGGATCTTAGATAGACTTTGATATCATCTTAGAATTTGATTGGACTTAACTCAACCTTTAGAAAATCAACTTATAAGTTGATGGTTGTCCAATTCATAAACACATTCAGACTTTATTTTTATGTAATGTGGGATTCATAACACTTATTATTGAATAATCCATACATAGATGCCTTTTTTTGGTTAACCTTGAAAATCCATTGATAACAAACAACTTATTTAATGGAAACTTGAGGGAGGCAACAAGTTTATCAATTTTCACTTTAAGTTGATCTTAATGAACTTATTGAAGAATGGAGCTATTAAATCATGATATAATGGAGATGCGATGAGTGATAGATCCAATTTCAAGCGCCTAAGAAGATGGAAAAGAAGGAGGATTTTTGTTAGATTCTCATTGTAATTCTTTCATTGACTCTAATGTGAATGAATATAAGTAAAAATAGTGTATATTTGCATGGGCCTAAATAAGGAGTACATTTGCACTCAAATGAGATAAATAACAAGATATGCTAATCCACTATTGTAGTCACAAACCCCCTAAAAAATCGAAAATACCTTTTAGTGGATCACATAATATGGTTTGCTAATTTATTGAAATTTCGTATTTAGTAACTTAAGTTATCGGAATCACACATCCGGTAAATACCTTAATAAATGGTGTGAATTATTGAGGAAATGATCTTTCCATTTCTTGAATCAAAATGGTTACAAATTCTAGTTTAAATACAACATTACCTAGTCAAATAAATAGATTAGGATTAAATAGAAGGGATTAACTATACAAGGTCCCTTGATATTCACTACAATTGTCCTATATAATATAATAAATTAATTACAGAATAATCAGTAATAAATAACTTATTTTCGTTCTATCATGGTGGACTGGATTTTTTTGCAATATTGATGGTTGCCTTGTTGTTGCACCAGAGGCTCATGGTGGAATCTGTTGGTACTCCTAATTCCTTAAGCATTCTTTGCAACCAAATTCCCTCACAAATGCCATGAGCCATTGCTCTGAATTCAGTCTCAGCACTACTTCTTGCCACCACCGACTGTTTTTTACTTCTCCATGTAGTCAAGTTTCCCCACACATATGTGCAATACCCACTTGTTGACTTGCGATCAATCAACGAACATGCCCAATCTGCATTTGTGAACACTTTCACACTCCTAATTGGGTCCTTTTTGAATTGAAGACCTCTCCCATGTGTCTTTTTGAGGTACTGCAAAATTCGAGTCAAGGCTTTCATGTAATCTTCAGTTGGCTTATTCATGAAACGACTTACCATACTCACTAAGTAACCAATATCCGGTCTTGTGTGAGTTAGGTAAATTAGCTTTCCTACCAATCTTTGGTATCTCTCCTTATCAACTTGGAGGATGTCTTCTTGTTCTGCCAATTTAAGGTTAGGTTTCATCGGTGTATCTGCTGACTTGCACCCTAACATTCTTGTTTCTTCCAACAGGTCTAGCACATATTTTCTTTGGGATACGCAGATTCCATGTTTGGAACGAGCAATCTCCATCACAAGAAAATATTTTAGGTGTCCAAGGTCCTTGACCTCAAATTCTTTAGCTAGAAATCTCTTGAGTTCTTTTATCTCTTTGTCATCATTGCCTGAGATTATGATGTCATCCATCTAAATAATAAATGTTGCCACCTTTGCTTCACTAGAATGCTTGACAAACATTGTATGGTCGGTTTGGCATTGAGTTAAGTCGTGATCCTTAACAACTCACGTTAGTCTTTCAAACCATGCTCATGGGGATTGCTTAAGACCATACAGTGATTTCTGGAGCTTGCATACCTTGCCAATTGTTTGTGGAGTTTCTAGGCCAGGTGGTATTTTCATGTATACCACTTCTTCGAGTTTACCATTTAGAAAAGCATTCTTGACGTCTAGTTGGTGTAAGGGCCAATATAGATTTACAGCTAAGGAGATAATGACACGAACATAATTTAGTTTTGCCACTAGAGCAAATGTTTCTTCATAGTCTACCCCTTATGATTTGGTGAACCCCTTAGCCACCAAGCGGGCTTTGTACTTATTCACACTCCCATCAACATTGTGCTTTATAGAGAAGATCCATTTGCACCCAACTGGTTTTTTCCTTCTGGCAGCTCCACAAATTTCCATGTTCCATTCTTGTCTAGTGCTTTAATTTCATCTTCCATTGCAATCTTCCATTCAGCATGTTGGACAGCTTCTTGAACATTTTTTGGAAGTTTTATGTTATCCAATATGGTGATGAAGGCCCTGTATTCTTGTGACATATTTCTATGAGATACATAATTGCCAATTGGATGTTGAGTGCATGACCTCACTGCTTTCCTCACAACAATTGGTAAGTTAAGATCATTCTCATTTGGACTGCAAATATCATTAGGCTTAAAAACTATATTACTTGGTAGAAATTCTAAATCTGTATTAGGTTCAAAATTTTGGATTGGCCTTGGTGATGTGTAGATTTCTTCCTCCCTTTGAGTTTTCTTCTTCCTTGTGTACACCAGTAATTCTTTTTCCGGTTCTGTCTCAGATCTGGTTGCAGATTTTACTGTTTCTCCAGTCACAATGTCAATTTCTAGTTCTACAACTTGCTGTTGCAAGTCTGTTCTGTTTCTAAAAGATGCTGCAGATTCTGCTGCTGCTGCAAATTTCGTTCCATTTCATGTTGCAAATGCTGCAAATTTTGTTTCATTTCATGTTACAAATATAGTTCCATTTCCCAATGTTGGAATACTGCTATATTTTGTTCTCTCTCCCCCTGAAGGCCAACTTTGGGGTAGTAAGGTTGATTTTCAAAGAAGGTTACATCTATGGAATGGTAGAATTTTTTGCTTATGGGGCAGTTGCACCTGTATCCCATCTTATTTGGTGGGTATCCTAAGAATATGCATTTCAGGGATTTGGGCTCTAATTTTCCCTTGTTAGGCTGGTTGTCGTGAACAAATGCAGTGCAACCAAAGACTTTGGGAGGAATGGATGAAAGGATTTTAATGTGTGGGTAAATGGATAGAAGGGTTTGGCAAGGGGTTTTGAACTTGAGGGCTTTAAAAGGCATTCTGTTAATTAAATATGATGCTGAAAGGATAGCTTCACCCTAAAAATGATTTGGTACATTAGTTGATAACATAAGGGACCTAGTAACCTCCGTGAGGTGCCTATTTTTCCTCTCGGCAATACCATTTTGTTGTGGTGTGTTCACATAGCTGGTTTGGTAAATTATTCCATGCTTAAGAAGGTGAGATTTGAGGGAATGGTGATAGTATTCACGACCATTGTCAGTTCGTAGGACTTAGATTTTCGTTTGAAATTGGGTTTGTATCATATTGTTGAAATTCTCAAAGATTTCTCCCACTTTAGATTTTTCTTTCATAAGGAACACCCATGTAACTCGTGTATGATCATCTATAAAGGTCACACACCATTTTGAACCAGATATGTTCTTAACACAGGAAGGTCCCCAAACATCACTATGGATTAATGAGAAAGGTTGGGATGGTTTATAAGATTTAGGAGGATAATGATTGTGTGAGTGTTTGGATAATTGACAGATTTCACATTGAAATAAATTTAAATATTTATTGAATAGAGAAGGAATAATTTTTTCAAGGTACATAAAGTTTGGATGTCCTAAACGATAGTGCCATAGCATGACAGCTTCACTTTCACCACTTGATGCAGCAACATAGACTGAATTATTTCTTCTCTTCTTGTACTCACTAGCTTGAAAGAAGTAGAGACCTGCACATTCCTCAACATTGCCAATTTTCCTCCCCGAATCCAAATTTTGAATTTCGCATAGGTGAGGCAAGAATTTAGTGAAACAATTTAGATCTTGAGTCAATTGACTTATGGACAAAAGGTTGTAGTTCAACTTTGGAACATAAAGAACTGAGTTAAGTGTAATGTCCTTGGAGATGATTATTGAGCCTTTACCAATCACTTTTGTTTTTGTGTCATCTGCTATTTGTACCATAGAATTGTCATTGCATGGAGAATATTCATCAAATAAGGTGATATCCCCTGTCATATGATCTGAGGCTCCAGAGTCTACAATCCATGAGTTAGATGTTCCCTTGTCAACAAAATACACACATGAAGAATTACCGTTTTGGGCTAAGGCAGCAGTTGAGTGTGTGCTAGTGTTTTGAAGGGATTGTTGTAGCAATTTTTGCAACATCTCCATTTGTTTCTTGTTGAATGGACTCGGTTCAAGTGCTGGGGCTACCAACACTTTGCCCCCTTCTGATGTGGCAGCATGGACGCGAATGTCCCTGTTTCTAGATGGTTTCCAATCTGTTGGTTTTCCATGAATGACCCAACATGTTTCTTTGTTGTGGCTTGATTTTTTGCAGTGATCACACCATCCTCTAGATTTTTTGTAGCTTCCTTTCACAGCCAATGTTAAACCTTCATTAATGGAGCTTTGATAAGTGCTTCCAAGCATCACCTTCCTTCGACTCTCTTCTCTTCTCACTTCTAAAAATACTTCTCTGATGTTGGGCAGAGGTTTGGTTGCAAGGATTCATCCTCTTACATCATCTAGATGCTTGGTTAGGCCAAGGAGGAACTGGTATATTCGGTCTTTCTCCACCAATTTTTTGTATTGTTTGTTGTCTTCAGGGCATGTCCATACTATAGCCTCATAGATATCTAGTTGTTGCCAGTAACGGGTGAGCGTATGGTAGTAATCAGTGACTGTTGTGTCTCCCTGTCGCAGTTCATGGAGGAGACTCATGATCTCAAATATGGCGGAAGTATTATCAGTATTTGAGTATGTCTCCTTGGCAGCACTCCAGATCTCAATTGTAGTGCTGTAATACATGAAGTTTTCGCCTGCTTCAGTGGTCATTGAGTTCAGTAGCCATGTCATGACTAAGTTGTTCTCTAGCTTCCACTTTGGGTAATCGGGGTCCTTTTTCTCTGGCTCTTTAGCATCACCAGAGATGTAATTTTCCTTCCCTTTTCCTTGAAGGAAGATCCAGACAGATCTTGCCCATTGGGTGTAGTTTTGGCCATTTAGTTTGTAGCCAGTGATGGGTATAATGGTGTTTTCGGTCAGACTGGTAATTGTGGAAGTTCTAACTGCCATTTTAGGGTTTGGGTTTATGACTGAAATGCTCTCTTCAGCCATGGAATAATGGTTTTTTTTTTACTTGGACCAGATTTGCTCTGATATCATGTGAATCATTGAGGAAATGATATTTCCATTTCTTGAATCAAAATGGTTATAAATTTTGGTATAAATACAACATTACCTAGTCTAATAAATAGATCAGAATTAAATAGAAGGGATTAACTGTACAAGGTCCCTTGATATTCACTACAACTGTCCTATATAATATAATAAATTAATTACAGAATAATCAGTAATAAATAACTTATCCTCAGCCACAGTTTGAAATTCAACAAATGGCAACACTCTTTTTTCCCTATTCACTCTATTTATCAAATAAAAAATTCTATAAACTTCAATTTCTCTCAAATCCGACTCAATCTCATTTTCTTCCATCAAATCCACATTAAAGCATCACATTTTAATTCATCAACTCTTAATTGTCAAAAGGTAAGTTTTTTGTTTTTTCTATTTTCGATTTTAGTGTTTATGTTTATGTTTTTTATTGGTAATGAATATGTATTGATATACAAATAGTTTATAGTTGTTGTTGTAGTTTCAATAGGTAATTATGGGTGAATTTTGATGTTGTTGTTATGTCAATTGGTTGTTATTGTTTCAATTGAGTTTATATTTTCTAAGTTGTCATAGTTGTTATATGTCAAGTGTTTGGCATAATATTTTTTATTTGTAATGACTTTGTACTAAGATATAATTAGTTTTATGTTGTTGTTATAGTTTAAATTAGTTTATGTTAGAAATGACTTTGGATGTTGTTGTTGTGTCAATTGGTTGTTATGGTTTCAATTGATTTTATTTTTCTAAGTTTATCATAGTTGTTGTATTGCTTACTGATTATCCATTCAATTTTTTATAGCATACATATGATGGATTGGTATATCAACAACGTGAGTGAATGACCAAAAAGATATTTTTCATCATTTCATGTTGAAGGTCAAGTAACATTATTGAGGAGTTGAACACAATGTGTTTATGCCTTTCTTACATACACATTGATTCATACACCCATTGTAAATTTATGATATTATCTTTGTATATTTGTCCACGAAATTCTTAATTCAATTATAATTGTGAAGTTGAACAAATGTTTGTAGAAGAATTCTTTGAGGATGTAAGAGAAAATTGGTGGTTCATAAATTACGGCCAAAACAAATATTAAGTGACATTTAACATGTGTAATTATCACTCACATATCATTGATGGATGAAACACAATTAATCGAGATCATAAACTTCATGGACAATATGATGTATTATTTGCATATTTTGGCTTAAATATATTTCAAATCGTTGTTGAGCAAAAACAAACATTTCCTCATTTATTTTCATCATGGCATAACACGAGTAAATGTTTAAGAAGGAATGTCAGTTTCAACCAAATATTGTCATTGTATAGAATAAGTCAAACATAGTTGGTTAAGTTTCTAATGAAGTAGCAATAGCAATCACAAGAAATAAGGGTTTGAATTATGATCCTTTTTAAAAGTATAATTCATGCACTTAACTTTAATTAATTCAAGAACAATCTTGGTTGAAATAAGCTAATCTTTAGTATACTTTGGATGTGTTAATTTAAATAAAACATTTCAGTTTATAAGCAAGTGAAATGTGATTAGTAAGTGCAAGATAAATATAATGAATATATAGGAAGATCACACAAGGATGTATCGTGGTTCACCCAAAATGGATTATGTCTAGTCCTCACAATCTTGTAAGATTTTCCACTAATGTGCTCAGCACCATAACATTATGTCTAGCACAGTCTTTTTTTTTTTATCACACTTTGATCAATTACAACATTCACCTTTCAACCTTGAAATAAATCTCTACAATCACCTTTCAGTCTAGAAAGAATTCTTACAAGTATCTTTCAAACAAGAAAGAACTTTTACAACACACCCAATCTAACGTAAGAGATACACTTGAGTTACAAACTGATGTATATTATAAAAGTGATTGAGATATAAAAACTTCTCAACTATTATTTGAGAGTGGCTAACTGCAATAACTCAATAATATGATCCATGAATATAGTGAGATAATTGAAGTTTTCTTGATATAAGAGCTTTGCAAAATGAGCTTACATGATCAAGTGTAGATTGATTGCTTTAAAAACTCTTGCATTTGTCTTCTATTGATCTTCCTTTTATAGATGAAGAGAAGCTCGAATAAAGTTGAATATAGTTGTTAGATACATTAGTCAAGTATCAGATCTGTTTTAAAACAATTAAACACATGTTCATATTATTATCTAGAATGTTCTTGACCAACCCATAATATTGTTGGTTTTGAATGTGAAGGAAACCGTGAACAAATTTGAGAATGAGTTGGCAATGTGTATGATCAAAAGCATGCCTAGCTTTATACAAAACAGTGTTAGTACAATGTATGCACTTGTATCCTTGCTTAGAGCTCATCAATCGAGATATCAATTTTCATCTTTTGAACCTTCAATTCGAGTCATGTAATTGTTCGTTGAATCTCAACAACCTTATGTGCGAATTTGACATTCTTAACTTATAGTTTGGACTTCTCAAAACGATTTATCTTGGCGTTGTTTTCTATATAGGCGGAGATATGTTGACTTCATGTTGAGTAACTCTATGATGAGTTACTCTGCTTAATAACTCAATATCAATGGCGGATTTTATCAACTCAACTGACAAATCAAAAGTTTTTACTTAATAGATCAACTATACCAATTTTTATAAAGTTTCAAACTATTTGATACCTTATTAAATGATTTCAAATGAGCATATAGTAAGTTTTTAACAAATATAAATAAATATCGATGATTAGATTGCACAACTATGAATTTCATATTTATATAAAATTTTGTGTGTTTGATTATTAATATATTATGTCAATAATCAATTATTGATTCGTGAAAATTTTATTGATATTGAATTATTAAATGTAATAACTCATCGTAGAATTACTCATAGAGTCAAGGGATTTTCATTCCATAAATAAATAAACAAATATATATATATATATATATATATATATATATATATATATAAAGAGAGAATTGGTTATAAATATAAGATATAAATGTGTGAAAGTAGTATTTTTTTGGTATATTTGATGTGCATCTTGTGACAAATATATTTGCAACAAAATTACATTTAATTTTGTTAATGATTTAAATTTTAATCAAAATTTTAATTTTAAATATTAATTTTAGTTTTTATTTTGAATCTTTTCTATTCATGTGAGTAAATTACACATAAATTTTCACAATCATGTCAAATTCTATTTTTATTTTAAACATGTTTATATTTTATTGAATTCAAATTTTTTTATATTTGCAATTTTACTTTATAACATAAATAATAAAACCATATTTTAATCATCCCATGTTGTTTATTATTTTTTATATTATATTTATCTCATCCTTATAAAATTGGTTTTATCTATTTGATTATTTCCAATGTAGAATTGAGTTTTTTCTAAGGTAGTTTATTCTCTTATTGTTGTGTCTTCAAAAGTCTTCAAAATGCATATTTGAATTGACTAGTCATAAGAACATTACCGGATGACAGAAAAAATTATTTTTTCTTGATACATCCTTCCACGTCTAACACTATTTGACTTGGTGTATGGATATAAATGCGGGTGGCTTACATTGATAGACTATAATATCATGTTATATATAATTGGAAATTGTTAGATGTATTTATAATCTGGCTAGTATTAGTCACAAATTAATTAAAATTTATTAGTTTAGTTTTGATCACTATATAAAATGCATCATACACTAATTGTAATAATTTTTTTTCTCATTCATTCAATTTTAAAGTTTATATTTCTCTAACCATGTAATTGGATTCAAGTGGTTAATGAATTTCAGTTAAGAACAAATCATTTAGAAGAATCCGAATTCGAACTCTGACCAGAGCAATTCTTAGTCAGACTTTACTTATTTCTTGGTCGAACTCTGAATTACTAGCGACCATTTCCCATGTGAACAAGATAATTAAATAAACAAAAAGTTATTCTTATTAGATGATGTGATAAATTATGGGGATTAAGCATTCTCCGATGTGTCAGTTTAGTAGTAAGAGCTTCACATTGTAAGTGATAGAGTTCGAATCATATATGGATAGTTGTAAAGTGGACATTAGTGTCATTGTTATTAAAAATAATTTTCTCTACTCGCAAATTTTTTAAAAAAAGTAATTGGTTATAACTATTGTTTGTACAACTTTTGAAGATGAATTCTTAAAATTTAAGATTGGTTTGAGATTTATGAATTGATTCAAGATAATTTCTTTGTTGTTTAGTCATTATTGGTTTCATTGCTTATAATTTATGGCAATCAAGCATTGTTCATTTTCTATATGTTTTTACCATATGGTAATTAAGCATTTCTTTTTGGCTTCTAGCATGGTGGTTAAAAAAAATTTCATTATTGGTGCTATTATCTAAGGTTGAGTAAAATTAGTTGTCTCAATCGAACCTGATGAATACCTAAAAGGAGCTAATACAGAGGAAAAACAAAGAATATTCAATTCAAAATTTTATAATAATTTTAAATTTTATTTGTGTTTAATTTGAATTGTAATAGTTTTGGATTCATTTTCAATGAAGTAGTGTGAGTCTAATATGGACCTAAAGAATTGGCCTTATTTCCCATTTTAGGATTAAATAAAATTTTCTTTATATACCCTTGTAAAAGACTCATTTTTCAACTTTGAAATAGAATAAAAATGGTCTTTAATGAGAATGATGAGAGTGATAAAGTCTCATCTTTTGTTCTTTGATTAGAACCCTAAATGAACTTTATTAATGAATTTAATTCCATTGTGGCGATTGCTCATTAGGTTATCAATCTTCTAGGTTGTGGCGCCTTCCTTCTTCATCTTCTCCATTTATTCCATGTTTGTTTCTTTTTTTTCTATTTTATTTTTCCACTTTGTCATGAAACCACTTGGTTAGATCTTCATTTCACGAGGAAGCAACTCAAATTCATATTAGAATTCAAATCACCCGAATGGGGAAATTTGACATGTGGGTAGGTTATAGCGGATCATGGGTCACACGACTTCATAACTATGGGTACATATGGGTTTGTGTGGTCAGGTGCGGGTGAGAAAAATAGACTCACAGTTACCCAAACACGATCGCTTCACCTAAAACTCTAGGTAAAAATCTAAAAAAATTTAGAGTGAGTCTCATAATCTCAAATAGTCATCACACCACTATATGATAAATAGACTATTAAATAAAAACTTACTCAAACATTGACAAAAATGTTAAAAGTCGAATATGTTTTTGTTAAAATAATGAATTTGAAAATAAAGTGAATAAAAAGTTATTGAAAATGAACATCTGAATAAAAAATAAAAAGTTCATCACCCAAACTAACTGACCTGCATGACCCGCAATTCCACACTGATCGAAACACGCCTAAACTGATGCAAAAAATGTCAAAATTAGGCTCGTAAATTTGCAATGTAAGTTTTGGATGGTTTTACAAAATTGGACCTGAATCCATTCATACTAGATCGACGCTTGATCCTAGTTTTATCTTATGATAGTTAAATAATTATCATTCTCTTTGCTCTTCTACCATATGATAGTTAAGCTTTGTTTGTCATATTCGACTTTGATGATCATCCAATATTGAAGTTCTTGATTCAATTGAAGTGAGTGTCATGAAGACGTTGAAATATTTTTTAAAAAGAGCCAAACTTAAAGAGGAATGCTAGATATAATTAGATACAATTAGAGTTTGTTAAATATAAAATGTAGTTACAAATTGATTGGTATTAGTTACAAATTTATTACAATTTGTTAGTTTAGTTAGGATCACTATACTAAGTGTATCCCATATCAATTGTAATGAACTTTTTATCATCCATTCAATTTTAAGGTTCATCTTTCTTGTAGTTTATTTTATTTGTTGAGTTCTACTGTGCTTCTCAACATTGTTTTGTAATTTAGCCTCCACTCTAAGATAATATTCTTTAAGTTTCTTTTAAGTTTTTGTTTTTAAGTTTATTTATACATATAAAGAAAACCCCTAAATTTTGCTACTTTTAAAGAAATTATTTGCATTTTTCTATAACAACCTTAATTGTCTATTAACTCATTCCATTATTTTTCTCTTTGCAATACATAGTTAAGGCTATTTATTATAGACAAAAGTTAAGTTAATATTACATTGAAGTATGAAAACGACAAATAAATAGAAATAAAAAGTTTCTACAAAAGTGACAAGTAAAAATGACCACAGAGAGTAATTTAATTAAAGAGACATGATAAGACAACGTGAAACAACTATTAATTGATCATTTGTTGCTTACTCATCGAACATTTGGTTAACACACGATATCTTTGAAGGGTCAAATTTATAATATAATCTTAAACTTTGGTTATTTTCCGAGAGTATATTTAGGAGCTGGTGTTATACATAGTTAACAGAGTTTGTTATATGTAGTTGAAGTATGTAAAGTTGTTTATAGTATTAGTTACCAATTAGTTAAGATTTGTAAGTTTAATTAGAATATTATATGCAGTATTTTCTACTTATGTGGTAATCAACTTTTTTATTACATATCTAAATAATTTAATAGTTCTCTTAATTATTTTTTTTTCTTGACATCAACTATATTTCTCATTATAGTATAAAGAGCTACGATTTCCATAGATGATATTAATTATTATTGGAGAAAATCTCAATCTCCTATTTCTTCGAAAGTATTTTCTCCTTTTAAAGGTCTTTGCATGTTGGCACATTGTCTTCATCAATTAATTTGGACGCTTTTCTTAGTTGCTAGTAAGATTGGTTTAAGATTTATAAGACGTTACTGACTTATTTTGAGTTCTTTTCAAATCATTATAATATCAATCAAATATTTGTTGACATTTATCATACACTCTAAAATTTGGTGGTATTTGATTTTTAACCACTATTAGTTTTCTTATATGTTTTTACTTTTTGGTAG
The DNA here is from genome assembly GCA_037974875.1 of Cicer bijugum. NCBI lineage: Eukaryota > Viridiplantae > Streptophyta > Magnoliopsida > Fabales > Fabaceae > Cicer > Cicer bijugum. The sequence continues at coordinate 2,364,444 of JBBPBT010000959.1, read as the reverse complement.
TTTGAATATTTTTTCATTCTCAATATGTTTCTATCTTATGGTATTTATGTATTATCTTTGTGTTTCTATCCTATGATAGTAAAACAAATATCATTCTCTTTGTTCTTCTATTGTATGAAGTTATACATTTTTCATTATGTTTGTGCTTTCATCCTACGAGAGCTAAGTTCTATTAGTTAAATTTGAATAAGCTTTTTTTATTCAACTATTGGAGTAAGTGTCGTGGAAACACCAAAAGATTTTCAAAAAGCCTAAGAACAAATCGAAAAAAGTTTAATTAGGATCACTGTATAAAGTGCTTCCTACTCATATTGTAATAAACTTTCTCATTGAATAATTTTTCAAATAATTCAATAGTTATCTTAATTATTTCTCTCTTTTTTGGGCCCAACAATGAATAATTTTTTTTATTATTGTATAAAGTGCTTCTTACTCATATTGTAATAAATTTTTTCATTGAATAATTTTTCAAATAATTCATTAGTTATTTTAATTTTTTTTTTGGCTCAACAATGCTTATCCATAATTGGATTTTGGAGTATTTTAAACGACCATATTTGATTTTTGAGGTAGAATTTTACTTCTAATGACTCACTGCATTATTTTAAAAAACTAAATCTAATTTCACTTGTATCAAATTTAAATCTGAAACAATATATTTA